>WWET01007733.1:8562-19872 GCA_011038615.1 Limnodynastes dumerilii | reverse complement strand
GTGTGTGTGTATATATATATATATATATATATATATATATATATATATATATATATATATATATATGTAATTTTGGTCGAAATATCCGCTTTAACTAACCAGTCTCTCAAATTGCGGCCTCAGGTATAGCAGGGCATGATCCGTGAATGTTTAAGTGATGGAAGAGAGATATCAGATTGTAATACCGGCCAGAGAGAGCGAACCGCCTTATTGATAAAAGGACTAGCTCTAGAAAGTGTGTTACCCACGTGAGGGGTTGGTCAGTCCTGGTTATGACTTTAGGTTGCAACAGTTGTTGACGAGGAATTGCTATGGCCTTAGCTCTAACGTCATTCAGTATCTTACTGGAGTAGCCCCGTTCACGAAACTTGTTCTCTGTGACATTCAGTTGGATATCTCCAACAATATGGTTGCTGTTGATACGGCATACACGAGAAATTGGGAATATGGCAGCCCACTTTTCAGTGTCTGCGGGTGATGGCTCGATGCTAATAGTAAAGTGTTCCTGGCCGTCGGTTTCCAATAGGTGTTGGTTGCTATAGTGCCATTGTTATTTTCAATATGAACGTCCAAATAGTCAATTTAGGACAGACTGCAGGAAAAGGTGAATTTAATATCTTCATCCAGCAAGTTGATCTGAAACATAACATTTTCAAAATCCGTCTTAGTGTCCAACCAAAAAATCAGCAGATCATCTATGTAGCGGGTAAAAAATAGTATTTTACCCGCACAAATAGTTTTGTTTTTTTGTTCAAAAATAGGTCACGTTCCACACCAGCCATAAATCCATTCGCGAACGCCGGTGCCACTGCGGAACCCATGGCGCAGCCGGAGGTCTGGATAAAATATTAATTATCAAAAAGGAAGAAATTCCTCTTTAGTGTAAGTTCCAACAAGTCCAAAAACAGATCAGGAGGAAGGCCTTTGAAGTTAGGATTGCCATGGATAAGGGTTCTGATAGCCTGTAAACCCCTATCTTGGGGTATGCTAGTATACAGGCTAGAGATGTTGACGGCACACAATAGAACTCCCTCAGGTAGTTTGCCAAGTTCTGAAAGTTTCTGACTTCAGCTTGTATTTACTTGGTTGATTTGTTTTTTGATTACATGCATTTGACTATAGCTATATTTACTTATTACATTTGGTTACTGCATTCATTTGTTTTTCTCTTTATTTGTTTTTCTTTTATACTATTGCTTGTTTACTCTTTGTGTTCTTCACTTCCCCGAACCCCATGAGGCAGCTGTAATCACATGTGTGGTTGGTCCTCGTTCTGTCAAAGTGGTGAGACACGTGCCAAAGTTTATACTGTTCAGTCTGTGAACAGCTTCCAGCGTTGCTTTGACTGCAGTGACGCGAGTGACGCGAGTGTAGGTGAAGTAACTCCCGCTGCGCCGGATCGACACGATGCTGCCACACTGTGAGTCAGGCTTCCAGATGGTGGTGCTGGGGTAAGTTTTCTATATATAGCTTCCTCTTTTTTGTGTTCTGTATCCCTGATGATAATAACTTGAGGTTATTGAAACGTTGGATCGTTTATTAAACTTACTCACTTTGATTGAAGACTGAGAGTGCCGTTGTCTCCTTCGATAGATATATATATATATATATATGGCAGGAGTCCCCCACAGTTTACTTTCCTAGGGGCCCCCACAAACTTTAATCTGACCCTGGTGTAAACAGTATAATGATTCATTTATCAAATAGTGAGTACACAGTGGTATCAGTAGTGAGAGGTGTTGTTGCTCTTGGCTCTTGGATTGCTAGATGACAGTACCAATTTAAGTGTCAAAAGGCAACACTGTGGGCATCCAAATTTCCACTTAGAAACCTAATCTCTATAAAAGCCATTTTGCTCCTCACTGTTATAAGTATGCACAGTAGCATCTGTAAGTTGTGATGCTACTGCGCATGCTCCAATGGTTAGGAGCAGAATTAAAAAAAACTCCCTCTATTAATGCCCCCCTCCCACCTCCCCCCACCCTGTATGTCCCGGTGGTGGCAGGGAACTCCCAGTACCTTCACTGACACTACATTTAGCAGCTTGCCTCTGTATTTCACAACTTCCTGCCACATCCAAGATTGCAGCAGGGGTCCCACCTATGTACCGGAGGGACCCGCCGCCACCATCTTGAATGTGTCAGGAAGGAGCTAATTATAGAGGTAATGTTCTGAATGTGGAGATGGTGGCAGTGGGTCCCTTCTCCGCTACCTAGCAATATGATGTTATATACTAAAGGGCCCTAGTGTAATGGACCGATATTCAAATAGGTTCTACAACCAGGCAAATGAAAACCACTTAAACGCGGAATGTAGTCAGAGCAGATGATTAGTCGCACTTTAAATATCTTCTGAGTGATCATCATAAACCCAGAATAAAAGAAAGAAAATGGTCAGGTACAAGAAGAAAATGTCATAAAAATATATCATCTTTACTTGAATCAATCATAAAACCATTACAAAGTAAGTACAGTTAAAGCACAATGGACCTGATTCACACTGAAGAAGCTGCAGCTTCTTAAGTGCGCAAGTGTCCGAAATTACCTACTGTGCATGCGTAGTAGGTAATTTATGCTATCTATGTAGCCGATAGGCACATAGATAGCTTAGGTGCCGTCTTTACAGACCGCACGCAGCGTGCCCAGTAAAAAGAGGTGGCGTAATGCCGCCTCAGGGAGTTTTTAGTCAGAAGTCGGAGGTAGGTAGGTATTTAGATTAGCTGGGGAGGGCGGGTGGCAGGTGGAGAGGTGCAATGTCCATACGGACATTCCATGGGGAGATAAGGTAGCCCTATGGCACTTGGGGGATGGGGCGGGGGATGGAAGAGTGAGTTAGGTGCGCAACTGCATGCACCTAACTCACTCTTAAGTGTGAATCAGGTCCAATATAACTAGATAACATGTACAAAAAAAATGCACTGAAAAAGTAGACAAATAAATATTTAATTAATGAGATCCATTCATGACCGTACTAAGGATAAACATATAACACCGGATATCTCCGTTGTTAAATGAGAGAGGTAGTCAACTGACACATACCCAATGAGTCTCTAAATGTAAACAGCAGGGAAATAATCTGTTAGGCTCCTTGCAATATTGTCCTTTTACCAGTAGAGGCCACCCATGTGCTTAATTCTGGACTGTAATCTAGAATCCTATCAAAAGTGCTGCTGTGCTCTGCCACTCAGGTGTCAGGTGTCTGGTCATCATCCATCATGGATTGTACCTGACATGTGTCTGTTTATACCTTGCATTATCCAGCACTCATTGCTGGATCACTGATTGTCTTTTCAGTCTGTGTTGGACTTAGCCCTGTATTCTCTGGATCCTGTATTTACTGGTTTATTTCTTCTTACCTATATTTGCTCCTTTGTTTGTTTCTGTTTGGCATTGTTTATCCTTCTGTTATTTCCACCTGTGCTCTGTTTCTGTCTGTATGTTATTTTTACCTGTTGGCTTCTATTAGTTCTCAGTGTCTTGTTTATCTGCATCTGTACCTGTCATTGCTTTAGTCCTGTGTTATTTGTTGTTACTGGTTGCCTTTGTTCCTATTGCTTTGTGTTATATTTCATTTATATTCTTCATCAATCTGTGCATCTTATTTTTGTTTATCTGCAATAAACTGTTTTTCTTTTCCCCGAATCCTGTCTTGGGGCTAGATTTACTAAGCTTGAATTGAAATTGTCATTTGAAATCGCTGGACATCGGCAGTGTTTTTTCACTTAAAATCGCTGAACTTACTATGCCCGATTTATGTCCAGCGATTTCAAAACTACAGTGATTATTCGCCGCGATTAGGCTTGTAATCGTGGCAAATTAACCCTTTTAAAATCGTCAGACATCGTTGTAGTATGTAAAAAAAAGTAAAAAATGGCTGCCGCGGCTGCAAATTAGCTCTTAGCATGCTGGGCCATATAGTCCCATATGCAGCAGCATGGCAAGGGTTAACAGCATGAGATGGCATATCAAATCACCCAGAACCTGAATGACAAGAAGCACTGTCCCCCGATCCTAAAATAAATGTGCCCCTTTACTACAATAAATAACTAACTGTCCTCGGTGCACTATATAATTAAATATCTGTCCTCCGCCTATTAAATAAATCAATAACTGTCCTCCGCTTAGGAAATAAATAAATAAGTGTCCTCCAGCTATGAAATAGATCAATAACTGTCCTCCGGCTAAGGAAAAAAATACATATCTGTCCTCCGTGTATCTTAGTAATATGTCCATGATCCCCGTGCCATATGCAAAAATTATACTATGTAAAACAATTAGCCAAACATTCTAATCTGTATAATACTCATGTTTCTGAAGTCTTCTGTCTTGCCAGGCGACGTTCTGCAGGCTGGCTCTTTCTCTTCTTTCTCCTTCCTGAAGGACCGCGGGAGCAGCTCCGGCATCTTCGGGGTAACTCCGGCGAATTAATCTACTCCGTAAAGGGACTATATTTATACACTCGGATATCAGGCTGTAAGAGTATGTAAATATAGTCCCTTTACGGAGTAGATTCATTCGCCGGAGGTACCCCGAAGATGCCGGAGCTGCTCCCGCGGTCCATCAGGAAGAAGAGAAAGAGCCAGCCTGCAGAACGTCGCCTGGCAAGACAGAAGACTTTAGAAACATGAGTATTATACAGATTATAATGTTTGGCTAATTGTTTTACATAGTATAATTTTTGCATATGGCACGGGGATCACAACAGAGCTCCAACTTGTTACTTAAAATTCGAACTTACAGAGTGCACTTTTTTCCTTATGGCATATAGAATTTTTGTAATTACTATATATCCTGCAGGATATGCTATTTGGTGATTATTTGTGCAGTCATTGGCTGTGCATATGCGCTTAATGAGCGTTACAAATTTGTTTTTTTATTTGTATTTTTAATAAATTTTATACATTTTTATATTGTGGTGTTTGTCTTTATGCAAACCCTGCCATCAATTATCCCTCTCTTTTCTAGTTGTTTTTATAGGGCTGGCAATCCCTATTTTTGATAGGTAAGGATTTGCATAGAGGTAAGAGGTTGCTTTCATTGGCTGTTTCCCATTCAGGGACTTCCACACTTTGTTTGTGTTTTGGAAGATTATAATGTTTGGCTAATTGTTTTACATAGTATAATTTTTGCATATGGCACGGGGATCATGGACATATTACTAATATACACGGAGGACAGATATGTATTTTTTTCTTAGCCAGAGGACAGTTATTGATTTATTTTATAGCTGGAGGACACTTATTTATTTATTTCCTAAGCGGAGGATAGTCATACTCCTTTCACATCGCCATGAAATACCTGGGATTTTCGCCAAAAACCCAGGTCTCTACAAAAATCCCGGGTATTTCGTGGAGATGTGAAAGGTGCACTTCCGGTGTCAGAAGAACCGGGAATTCAACCCGGGTGAAAAGAAGGGTTATTCCAAGGTCCGACACAGGTAGGGGTGCAGTGTGAAAGGTGCTACCCGGGTTTTTCAACCCGGGTAGCACCTAACGCACTTTATTGGTGTAATTTTTTTTACTATTGCTCTGGCAACAAGTGTTGCCAGAGCAACGGTAAACAAATTAAACATTGCTTTGACGACAGGGCAGACCCGGATCTCTGAATTTCCCAGTGTGAAAAGGGGTCTGTGACCCTGGGATCCTCTGCTGCCCCGGCAATATCCCTGGTCTGTGAACCTGGGATATTGCCAGGGCGGTGATCTGAAAGCGGTAGTATTGATTTATTTAATAGGCGGAGGACACTTATTTATTTATTTAATAAGCGGAGGACAGTTATTGATTTATTTAATAGGCGGAAGACAGATATTTGATTATATAGTGCACTGAGGACAGTTAATTATTTATTGTGGTAAAGGGGGACATTTTAACATTTATTTTAAGATCGGGGGATAGTGCTTCATGTCATTTAGGTACTGGATGATTTAGTATGCCATCTCATGCTGTTAACCCTTGCCATGCTGCTGCATATGGGACTATATGGCACAGCATGCTAAGGGTTCATTTGCAGCGGCGGCAACACTGTAAAGTAGAAATGAACTATTTTTAAACTAGGCAGTTTTTTTCAGGGAGTGAGTGCCGATTTCAATGAAATCGGCACTCACCCCCACCTCTTTTGTCTGTGGCAATTTTTTGGCCCAATCTACAGCGAGTTTACAACTTGCACCTTGGTAAATCTGAGATTTTGATCTCATGGAATAGGAAAAATCGGCACATATAGCTCAACTACGGTGATTTAGAAAAAAAAGTAATCTAATAGGAAAATCGCCTTTAGTAAATCTGAGATTTCAAAATCGCAGTGGCGATTTTGACAATCTCGAGTTTAGTAAATCTAGCCCTTGCTGTATTACACTCAGGGAGTTTATGACATCCTCCAGGAGAATGTGTGAAGGGACATCCTTGTCAGCCAGTAATTGTAAATTCCGCAGGAGGATAACCGAGGACAGTCACTGACAGGGATCAGCAGATACACCATCTTAGCTAGTTTGTGAGAATTGCTTGACACGTTTTGAACTAAGCCCTTTTTCAAAAGTCAAGTTATATATATTATTATATATTCATATACTGTATGTCCAATTTAAATGCCTTTCCGCACCACTTTTTCTTAACTTCCTTCTAAATTTGGATCTCTGTTACTAAATCCTACATAGATTGCATAAATAAGGGTACTATGCATGCGCAGTTTATCCTGGGATGCCGACTTTCATTAGCTTCCCTCCGGGAGATCCCGGAGGGAGGCATTAGATGCATGCAGGAAACATTGATTAATGAAACAATTTATGCAAATCATATTAATAAGCCCCACCCCTGACTACCAATTATCCCCCCTTTAGATTTACTTGTGATGGGGGTGGGGCTGGATGATTCAAATTGCATCATTAAGTCCCTTCCTATCCCTAGCAACACTAGGATACTAATTTAAAATAAAAATAAATGAAGATCCAGTGCTAGGTGTATAAGCTAGCTGATATTAGAGGTAGTTAGGGTCTACCACCCTATATATAAGTCTCAAAAATGTATAAAACCTCTAACTATTCTGCACTACACCATTACATAAGTACAAATGGAAAACACCAAATTATCAATATATATGCCTAAATATAAATAATGGCACAATGTAACATTGTGTGCATTTATAAAACAAAATATCACAATGTGTCCTTAAATAAATAAATAATAAGTATCACAATGTGCACTAAATTAAATAATAAACCATATGATGGCAAAGTACATAAAATATTTATCTTGTGTGGCACCGATCTTTTCCAACAAAAAATGATCTACAATGTCAATAAAATCGCACCATAAAACAAGATCAAACTACCCTCAGATCCCCTTCCCCTCATAAGAGAACATGGTCGGTTGGTTCATAATAAAGTCCCATTAGCGGTCCCTGGCCCAGGTTCCAAAGTCCTGCTTGGGGGAAAAGTAAGAACGATCCACATGCCGATGCCTGAGGTTGGAGACGTCTTTTGGAAGTGTAGGTATTTACCGTCTTATGCGTTTCAAGCACTGTTGTGGCCCTTTATCAAAGTGGTGAACAAGATGACCGGGACATCATCTTTATGCTGCCTGCACATCTGCGGTTTAATTAATTAATTATGTGCTGACTCAACCATTAACCCTATTCCCTATTACTAATCAGTATAGGTAGTGCTAAACAATGTATAGATAATATATACCTCTAGTATTAATCTACAATTAAGCGACTTATACTGATCCAAACATTATAATGGTAATAATATTAAAAGACAATAAAAAAAAACATTATAAAATAGTACATGAATATTACAATAATAAATAATCAAATTCATATATAAAATCCATATTAATATATTAACTATAGTACACAAAATAATAATGACAATAATAAATTAACATTAATCAGAGGAGAGAATGTATATTGATTATCATTCATACCACATAGTCATAATAATTTTATATTCATTTTGGCAACCATGGAACACTTATAAAATTCTTGCTGCTACTTATATGTTCTATTTTATCAATGATCCTTTTCTAAGCCCTTCTCTGGAGTCTATCCGCCTAGGATTAGTCCTCACAAGGACTAGAACCGGATATAATAGCATTTCTAATTTTACAAATTGGGGACACATAGACTATTCTCAATGAGACTGTTTTTATAAAAATACATATCTTGATTTACCTATTAATAACAATCTTATGCCCTAATTTATCTTCTCATATATCTACTATCTTATATCTACAATCCACCATATGTGTACTAAAACTATACAATCCTCACATAAATCTAATCCCAGCAATGTAACACCATTATTATTAAGTGATCAGTGAGCACCTAATCCTGTTATTAATTAATTACTAAAAGTAAGCCTATCTCCTACAATATATATACTAAGCACCCTTTCTCTAAACCATGGGTAAAACCACCCTACCTAATCCCAGCAATGTAACAACAATGATTAATATTAATAAGTGATTAGTGAGCACCTCATCCTGTTATGAATTAATCAATTGTCTATTATTAATAAATATAAGTATGCCTATCTCCTACAATATATACTAAACACCCTATAACTAAAATGTGGATAAAACCACCCTACCTAAAAGACAACACTTAAGTGTTAAAAGATCTGATTCTGTTGAAATAAATGAAAAAAATGAAAAAAAATATATAAAAAATTATAAAAAAGAAAATAATAAATAAAAAATGTGAAAAAAAGAACACTGATAAAAAATAACCAGGTATCACTCCCACCTCCAACACTAAAAACTATCTAAAAGGAACACAAGAAAAAAAAGGTTATATATGAGTATAGGGCTAGGAGAGATAAAAAAAAGAGTTATGAGGTCTACATACTCCATACGTATTAAAAATAGAAATAAAAAGGTTCTGTAGGCTGTTTTGATCATCAATCTTTTGGTTCTTTCCTCCTGTTTTACTTCTACAGTACCTGGTATTCCCAGGTGGTACCCCCATCTGGTACTTACCAGGCCCACCCTGTTTTGCTTCCAATATCGGACAGGATTGGGTCCATGCAGGGTAATATGACTGTAGAGAGAAAGAAACAATGAGTTATTTAGATGTTATCAGGTGGGTCAGCACTACAAGAACCACATAGGCTCAAAGTCAGAGTTGAGACCTTTTGGGATTAACGTCTCCATTTCATATATCAATTTCATCTCTGACTTAGCCAATTGAGTTGCTGTATCCTTTTTTCTCCAGTGTCCCATTACTTTCTTAATGCCACAGAACCGGATTATAGAGGTGGGATCGCAACTATGTCGTTCTTTGAAATGACTAGACAATGCATGAGTGGCAAGTCCTTTTCTAACATTACAAATGTTCTCTGTCCACCTAATGTTTAATGCTCTTGATGTTCTGCCTATAATACTGTCTGTGGCATTTACATTCAAGCAGATATACACAATTTTTAGAGTCACGTGATGAATTCTTTAATTTTGTCTGTACTTGTAGATGTATATGTGTTGATGTGAGAGGTATCTGACTTCACTAATCTACACATACTACATGTACCACACCTGTGGAACCCTTTAGTTCTAATATATTACATTTTTATGTTGCTGGATTGTACTTTTAACTACTATATTTTTCAAATTCTGTGCCCTTCTATACACAAAATTTGAGAATTTACCAATCACGTCTTTTAATTCTACATCTTTTACTAATAGTGGCCAGTGTTAAAAATAGTTCTACTTTTCTATATTGACTGTTAAAATTAGAAATAAATGGTAATAAATGTTATTACCTTTTCTCTTTATTTTATTTTCAGGATTAAGAATAGTTATCTGATCTATATTGTCTACTTGTTTTTTAGCTTTCTGTAATAGATCATTATTGTAGCCTTTTTGTTTAAACTGGTTCTCTAACCTTTGAATATGTTGCTTAGCAGATTCTAATTTTGTGCAGTTTCTCTTCATTCTTAGAAACTGCCCTTTTGGTAAATTATTTAACCACACTGGGTGGTGGTTGCTATCAAATGGAATAAAAGAATTATAGTCAGTACTTTTAGTAAAACATGTTGTGATAATTTTCTCATTTTCTATATTCATTGTTAAATCAAGAAAACTTACCGTTCCCTGGCTGCAATTATATGTTAATTTAATGTTAAGCTCATTTTCATTCAGACTCTTACAAAATTCATGTAGGGAAGTTATATCTCCTTCACAGATGAATACGATATTGTCAATATATCTAACCCAGTTAATTAGGTTCGCCCTGGCTTTTTCTATGACCTCCTCCTCCCAACATGCCATAATAATATTATCATAGCTCAGAATGAACCTAGTTCCCATGGCTATTCCCTCCAGTTGATTAAAAAACTCCCCATTAAATAAAAAGTTATTTTGTAATAAAATTAATACCCTCTATAATGAGGTTCTGTAGATTCTCTTCGTAGTCTGAATTACTAAGAAATTTCTTAATTGTTTAATTATAGTATATAATGAAGAGACATCTGCGGTTACTAACCAATAATTACTATCCCATTTAATTAATTTCAATTTATTTAAAACGTCAGACGTATCTTTAATGTAGGATTAAATTTTTTTAATGAAGGGTTGTAAGTAATGATCCAAAAAATATGACAGGTTTGCCGTTACCGATTTCACTCCTGCCACAATAGGGAGTCCAGTGGAATTAGTGGGGTGTTTGTGTATCTTGGGTAACACATAGATAACCGGAATAACCGCTTCATCTCCACATATATCATCATATTCATCTTTCGGAATTGTATTATTATTTATGTATTTAACTAACAAGATTATCAGTTTCTGTTGTAATCTTAAAGTTGGATCTCCTCTTAATTTAACATATGTGTTCCCATCTTTGCATTGTCTCTATTTCCGCATCATATGTAGATTTATCTAAAATCACTATCCCCCCACCCTTATCAGCCAGTTTGATTACAATATTGCTATTTGATTTCAGCTTTTGTAGGGCCTCACATTCTTTTTTAGTGATGTTGGGCCTGATCCAGAGGTACGCCCGTCGTACCTCGTCAAGGACGGCGGGCGTAAGCGTAAGATCGGCTTTTCAGTCGATCTGCGCATGCGCCGGGCAGATGTTGCCCGGTGTTGCTACGGCAACGCCCGACCCTGGATCGGCTTCCGTAGCAGCGCCGTAGGGACGCTGGAGGTGACGTCCCCCAGTGTCCCTACATTCAGGTTAGTGTAGGTGGGCAGGGGGAGGCAGTTAAATGAGGGTGGGGGGGCGAGCTAGGCGGCCATACGCTCCTTTGTGAGCGTATGGCCCCTTTCTTACGCCGGCTGAAGTTAGGGTAGCCTTCAGCCGGCGCAAGGAAGGGGCC
>WWET01007732.1:19425-41109 GCA_011038615.1 Limnodynastes dumerilii | reverse complement strand
TATATATATTGTAAATTGTTAATATATTGCTGTGTGTGATACCTGTCAATCACTATTGGAAAATTCTTAAGCTACACACAGACATTTCAGACCTGATCCAGACCTTCGCCCGCAGATGTTGCCCGGCGTAACTAGGGAAACCCGTCCCTCGGGATCGGGTGTCCCTAACTGTTGCGTAGATACGGTTGAGGGGGCGTTCCTTGATGTAACTACGCAACAGTTAGGGAAGGAAGGCGGGGGGTAATGTAACGAGGGCGGGTTTGGCCACTTACGCACCTGTGGCCAGCGTAATTACACACTGTTACGCAGGCTGAAGTTAGGGTAGCCTTCAGCCAGCGTAACAGTGTGTAATTACACCGGCCACAGGGGGAGTGTTGGGGGGAGTGCATACCGATACGCTGTGCGTTAGTATGCATTGTGCATCGGCATAGGTCTGGATCAGGCCCTTCTAGTGGTAATTTTTCCTTTGATATTGGACAAGTATGCAAGCAGTAGATTTAAGGTAAGTACTTTGCTTGGCATCAGGCAACATGGTCTTTTGAAAGATGTCCTATAAACAATTCCCAGCTTTGAATTGAATGTTAAATGATGTGACAGCATAAGGATTGCATTTCTATGTGTTTCTAGGATTAGATTTCTAGAAATACTTTATAGTGTAGGCAGGAACATATCATATCAAACCTAACAGATACATGTCAGATCTAATAGTTTTTTTTAATATATACCTATTTGGCTATTTTCTCAGAAGAAAAAAATATTTACAAATCAATCTATATTAACTGGCTGTTACAGCTACCGTCGCCACTTGCGAACGGCCAGCTGATCTCATACCCGACTGCTCGTCCCGCACCTCCGTAACTGCCATCTCCTCACGTGTCGGACCCTCTGGGATTTCCCCGTCCGACGGCTGTCTTAGCAACGGCATCTCAGCAACCAGATACACGTGGGCGCCGCTGCTGCCTCAGGCGTGCGTCCCACTTGTTAATCCTGTGTCCCCAGTTTACAGAGTTCCTCTTCACTCAGAGGACTGGGCAGCTACTGGCCAATCAGGGACCATCAACCCCTATATCAGACCCACTCTGTCATAGTAACAGCGCCGGTTATAGTTCCTGTTTTTCAGCCACTGTGCCTGCTACTTTTTCTCTCTCTTGCCTTGTGCTCTTTCAGTGATTCTTGAGTGTCCCATCGTTGTTTCTGCCCAGTACCTTGCTTCCAGCCCTCAGTGTTCCATTACCTATTTCTCCCACCTTATTGTATTTACCTTGCCTCTTCTGTGTGATTGTGTTTGTTAACCCCTTTTTGGCTGTGTGTGAGATTGCCCTAGTTAGTCTTGTCTGTTTCGTTCGTCCAGTCTTTTCCCAGTCTCCTGTTATTGTCTCAGTGTTCTTTGTTGCTAGGCTCTACTGGCTTGTCTGATCCCAAATCTCCCTTCTATACTTCTGTTGTTCTCCCGGGTGTTGCGCCAGAGGCCGCGACCTGAGGGTAAATCTGCCGCACAAGTCTATCCTCACCATTAGAGGCTCTAACGAAGAACCAGGTCTCACTAGACTCCGCGCCCTGGTACGCTTCACTTGTCCTACGGCCACCCTGGTTCTAAGCCCAGATAAATCCGGTGTTGCCGTCTAGAACCTCCTGCAGAACCTCCGGACCCAGATCAGCTCTCCGGTACCCATTCCTGCCCCCACCTGACTACCGGTACCGTAACACTGGCTTATAAAACCCCTTTCATATCACCACCAAATACCTGGTATTTGACCAATCCCGGGATTCAGATCCAGGAAAAAAGAAGGGTTTTCCCCGGTCTGACATGGGACTGGTGTCAATGGGCCTGATCCTGACCTACGCCCGCCGTCGCTAGGATGGCGGGCGTAAGCGTTAGATCGGCTCTTCAGCCGATCTGCACATGCGCCGGGCAGATGTTGCCCGGCGTTGCTATGGCAACGCCCGATCGTGGACCGGGCGTCCGTAGCAGCGCCGTAGGGACGCTAGAGGGGACGTCCCCCAGCGTCCCTACGTTCAGGTTAGTGTAGGTGGGAGGGGGGAGGTAATTTAATGAGGGACGGAGGGAGGGGTTTGCGGGCATATGCTCCTGTGTGAGTGTATTTTCCCTTGCTTAGGCCGCCTGAAGTTAGGGTAGCCTTCAGATGGCGTAAGCGAAGGGAAAATACGCTCGCACAGGGGGAGTGTCGGGGAGAGTGCACGCTGATACGCTGTTCTTTACTTAGCACAGCGCATCGGTGTAGGTCTGGATCAGGCCCAATGTGTGAGTCGGCTCACTGACTGGCAAGGCCCTCCCTTGGGACAACAAAGTACCACACAGTTGTGAATAGGAGCATTCTGTAAAGGTCCAACATGGAGTCCTGCCACCCACAGGGAGCCGGCGGTGCAGCTTGTGGAGAGCTGGTGGGAGGAGTGAGCTCACTCATAAAAAATAGATAAATAATAAAGTCCAGATACTTTACTAACATTGGTCCACAAGGCAATGGTATACCCTGACGCATTTCTTTGCTGGTATCTTTGTTAAAGCTGCCTTTTCAATTCCGCACAATAGTTCAGCCGGCGTAAGGAAGGGGCCATACGCCCGCACAGGGAGAGTGTCGGGGTAAGTGAATGCCGATACGCTGTGATTTAGTAAGCACAGCGCACCGGCGTAGTTCAGGATCAGGCCCAATGTGAACACGGGTTCTTCACAAAGATACCTGATTGGACAGATTACTTGCAAGTACTAAGTTCATAGTGGCGAATAGTGGAACAACAGGTAGACGGACCAGAAAGGAGACCTACATGTACTAAAAAATGCAGTCTGTCTGCTTTCAGGTCCTCTTTTTTTAAAACTCCTGTAGTTTATTAAAAAAAAGTGAAGTCTCCTTAATTTTTTCCAGCCAATAAAAGCTCCTCTTTAGGCTGATTTACAGTTGCTTGCTAGGGCAGTCCCGGGAAATTCATGGCACATGTGAAACGGTCAGACTCAGGTTTTTGTAGACTTATAACACTGTTTTATTTTTTGACACAGCAATTCGCCCAGGAAAAATCCGTGTTAAAAATTCCAGGTTTTTCAAGGGTGGTGACAGGGGCTGGCTGGCAAACTTTAGCTTGAAGGGCAAGCTCACAGCAGTGGCCCATAAGTTAATGACTTGTCCTTAGGGTAAACAATATTTCAATGGTGATTCAGTCTTTAGGAGGCTGCACCACCGTGGTACCGTGGTGTGTTTTATGGCTGCCTTCCCGGTGGTCTAGTGAGGCCATATAGTTCACACACAGAATGAATTGATGTCTAAAGCAAGCATGTCTTTCATGGAAAACAATTTGATCCTACAGGCAATATCAGACTGCGGCATGGAGGGCACCAGGGGAATATTGTGATTGGGATCCATCACATAGTTAAAGGGTCAGGATAGTTATAACACTGTACCCTGCAAATATACTATAGCATCAGCTGCACCCACAGACTGCTTCACCATCTTAGTGTGACAAGCATGTATTATACAATTATATCACAGTTATAAAAACCCAGTAAGTATCCCATTGATACACGTACAACACAGACACATACTAGTGACCACCATACAAAGATTACGTATGCAATAGAAACGACATCTTAATTACTGCCATACAATACAGACTGCATCTTAGCTACTGCAATACAATGCACATTTTCTTGCTCCAGTATGCCTCCAGCCATTCTCTCCTGCCATCCTGTGTGCCCCTTATACAAGGCCGCCATCAGGGGGGGACAGCCAGTCCTGGTGTCCCGGGCCCGGACAGAGAGGGGGCCCGGGATAGCCCCAGGCCTCCTCTCTGTCCTGCCCAGGACACTAGGAGAAAAAACGCAGAATTTTAATTAATTACAGGCAGAGGTCTGAATGCTCACCATATCAGACCTCTGCAGTGCTTTTCCTACGGTCCACGGCACTCTGGTTGATGATGTCATGACGTGTGACATCATCACAGTGGGTGGAGCGCCGTCGGACTTCCCAAGAGCTGTAGAAGACACCCCTGCTGTGAGGGCCCGGGAGACGGAAAGACTATGTAAGTAAGTCAAATTAAATCTCAGTATGATTCAAATTAATTCATTAGATTATCTCTAAAAATTGCTGACGTGAATGTGGACAGACAGACGCAGCTCCTCTCCTCAGCGTCCTACACAAACACAACTCTGAAAGGCAAATTAACAAAGATGGGGAGGAAAACGGGAGAATACTTACCAACAATGTTACAATGGCATCAATGGGCTACCTAGTGAACAGAAGAAATAGTGTTGTTGACCACTATAACGAGTTGCAAAAAGTTTGGAGTGTATTCAACAGTCCTAAAATCCCAACAGGTGCAACAATATTTAGATATATAGATGTCCGTATAAAGAATCACAAATATTTATTTATGTAAATGGCCACTGTGGATAATTTCCAAAGGGTACTTTTGGTGTCAATATTTCTTGTATGGGAAAATGTGTATAATGTTGTATTTGAATTTGCACAGTCTTGATCACAAGACTACAAATTCAAATACAACGTTATCCACATTTTCCCATACAATGAATATTGACACCAAAAGTACCCTTTGGAAATTATCCACATTGCCCATTTACATCAATATTTGTGATTGTTTATATGGACATCTATATATCTAAATATTGTTGCACCTGTTAGGATTTTAGGACTGTCGAATACACTCCAAACTTTTTGCTGGTTATAGTGGTCAACAACACTATTTCTTCTGTTCACTAGGTAGCCCATTGATGCCATTGTAACATTGTTGGTAAGTATTCTCCCGTTTTCCTCCCCATCTTTGTTAATTTGCCTTAACAAAAACATTATTTCTTGTGGTCACCTTGTGTACAATTGCATACCTAGAATCCATGTTACATTTATTATGTTTTTAGGGTACCGCTTTTTATATTTTAACCTTACATTTTTTTATTGTATGAATAAATGTTTTGCAATTTAAATACATACAGTATATCACTTACTTGTACATGTGCTCTATGTAATCAGAGACGCGTGGCTATATATATATATTAGTTTATCCTGTGCTCAAAGATGTATCACCGCCTTTTTTAGCCTGCGATTCCTGATAACACCATCTTGTATATACAGCTATCCTCACTAGCGCTGAACACACAATTTTATACCTAGTGAACAGAACACCTAAGATATGATGCTAAAAATAGTATCAAGGATAAAGGGTGAAACTAAACTATTCTGGGGGGGGGGGTTGCAAATTTTTTCAGTCCCGGGGGGGGGGGGGGGCTGCATATTTTGTCAGTCCCGGGCCCCACAATTTCTGATGGCGGCCCTGCCCTTATATGTCTGCCCCTTATATGTTTGCCATCCATTTCTGCCCCTTATTTGTATCCAGATATCCATTTCTGCCCCTTGTATGTGCACACCATACATTTTTGCTCCATAAATATGCCCCAAGCCTCCCACTTCTTGTCTCTTGTATATGTGTCTACTCTCCACTTCTGCATCCTGCTTATGTGTCCAGCCTCCATTTCTGTCCCTTCTATGTGCTCAGCCATCTATTTTTACCCATGTATGTGCCCAGATACTTATTTTTGCTCCTTGCATATGTGCCCAGCCATCCATTTCTGCCCCTTGAATATCAAGCCTTTATTACCACCCCTTGTATATTTGTCCAGACTTTACTTCTGCCTCTAGTATATATCTGTTCAGCCCCATTTCTGCCTCTTGCTTATGTGTCCAGCCTTTACTACTGCCATATATAGATAGATATATAATGTGAATGAGTATGGGATGTCACAACCTAGGCAGAGCTGCCTATCACTCACACTGGGAGGTGTCACTAATAAAATAGGAGGTAGGTGAGGATGGGCACGGCTACTATTGATAGGATATACAATACTCTAATAAATTAAATTAAAGTGCATAGTGTCTCCCAATTTTACCTATTAAATATTAACAGTAAATTAAGATGGATGCTAAATTCTACTAAAAAATTATACAGTAATCTGATATATTAAAGTGCTTAGTGTGTATCTATAATAATCTGTATATAATATTCTGAGTGAATCTATTTAACTATAGTCATAAAGTGCAACCTATTAATTCATCAATACTTCTTATACTTTAACAAAAAGTGAATACTGGAAATATTCCATAACAATTCTTTCCCAAAATAAAGTGCTTGGTGCAAAAATATCTATATGTCCAGCCTTTATTATTGCCCCTTATATTTATATGTGTCTTTACCTCCCATCATGTCCCCAGCCCCCCCCCTGAGTATCCCCCATCATGTCTCCAGCCCCCCAATATCCCCCATCATATCTCCAGCCCCTCCAGTATCCACTATCATGTCACCAGTCTCCAGAGTATCCATATCATGTCTCTCCAGCCTCCCTATATTTCCCATTAATGCCCAGCCTCCTGATATTTCTTCACTTACCTTAGATGTCTTCCCTTCCTCTGCGGCTCACGCTGTCCCTCCTTTCTGGTGACGCTGGTTCCTTTGCATGCAGGAAGTCTCTGCTATCAGCTGCCGAGCAGAACACAGAGCAGCTGATCGCAAACCCCGGCAGCTGAAAGGAGGTTTGCGATCAATTGCTCTGTGTAACCACAACGGTGGCTGATAGCAGAGACCACCCATCAGCCATGCATTGCAGCGGAGGGATGGTCCTGGGGGATGGTCCGACCCTGCTGTCCTCTCTGTCTCTATCTTCCTCCTCCGAGGCGCGCTATGCAAGTATCACCTAATCATTCACTCTTTCAATAAAGATTACATAGGACTCCAAAGGGAGCCCTGTAGGACCATAACTGTTCACGTGAATGATGCTGCTTTAGATGTAAAGGCACATCATTCAGATGACCAGTTTTGGTCCCACAGGGCTCCCTTAGGAGACCTTTGTAATCTTTATTGAAAGAGTGAATGATGCAGCTGCATGTTCCGGCCACATAGTCCGCGGTTGTGCTGTATATGTGCCGCGGATTATGTGGCCTCACTAGACCACCAGGGACATGCCCAAAACTAACAAAAAGCGGAGCGGCCCGGGAGGTACAAGTCCCCCTGCCAACCGACCCAGCCCGCCACTGGGTGGTGATGTGAAAGCGGTATAGGAATGAAAGTACATGCTGTTTCCTTTTAAAGTGGATGTTGTACTATTTTAGCCACTGTAGGAACCCATGCCTTGCTCCTATTTCTCATTGTAGCCCTTGGATTTTCCAGCCAGCATTCAGCTGCAAATTCAGGTTTCTGTTGCTGGCAGCATCCATCCACATATTCCTGGCTGTGCATCTTTGTCCCTGATTACCTGTCTGATACCAAATACCTAGCATGCTATTTCTGAATGGTAAAGGCTGTCACTGAGACTACGGTGTACAGCTTCTTCTCCATATCCACACTAGTCGACATCATGCTCAACATCTACACTCTACTCAAGCTTCAGATAATTCACCTACTGTGGTAGGGACCTGTACTAAACTTACCTTGTGTACTGTGTCAAGATAGCAATTAAGAGGGCTCTGGGCTTGTCTCAGTGGAGTAGGTTTTAAAGGACGGAATACTCCGCCTTTGTTCAGCGTTACTTACCATGTGTACCAAGTTGCTATCGGGACTGAATCGAACTTTGAGGCTTTTATAACTTGTACTGTTGGACTTATAATCTGAAATATTATTGCATATAATCAGTCATTTCAACCTGCATATGTTATTCAATATATTGCTCTGAATTCCTGACGTATCATTAATTTATCTATTGATTCTGTAATTTATAATAAAGACTGTCATTTTCTACCAGCACATTTCAAACGTTATGGCCTGTGATAATGTTAGATTGGCTTGATTGGCTTGATTGTTTTTAAAAACAATCAAGCCAATTACTGAAATAAAAATCTAACATTATCACAGGCCATAACGTTTGAAATGTGCTGGTATAAATTGACAGTGAATGCGCCATAGTATCGATTGTTTTATATATATTTTTTTTTTGTATTATTATTATTTATTTATTTATTTATATATTTTATATATATATTAATATTGCAAAATAAAATATATGTTAATATATGTTATTTTGAAATATCTAGTACATAGATATCTCTATCGGAGGTCTTTAATTAGGCATTTCAGCAAACAAAAGGGGAAAGGGTTGAATTCCATCTTAATGGGCATTTAATACCCCTGCCCCCCCCCATGTGTAAGCCTATAAATAAGCAGGAGATTTTGTTCACGATATAACTATGACAAAATTTGTAATAATGACTAAAAAAGAGAAAGGTAAAAATGACACAGACAAACAAATATATATTATAACAGTGTTATACTCATAAGCTGCATATTAAAACTTTTCATTATTAATTAACCAGAACTAGTTTAATAATATTTTATTAATGTATAACTAATAATTAAATCTAAAGATTATAAGGCCAGATCCAGAATAAAAATATCTCTTCTTTTCCTTCTGAGCATATTAATCAGAACGCAGACAGCATTCCATACTGTGCATCCATACGACATGATCATAGTATATAGAAAAACATTCAGACTTATGATAAAGAAATAAAGGTGCTCCTTATGAATGTATACCAATCCAAACATCTGTACATCCCGTAATTTGCATACACTCGAGTCAGAAAACATAAGGCTGTCCCGGGTTTTGTGATGTTCAACTATGCAAAAGGGAACATTCTTAAAATTTTAATGCCATCTACAATTAAACTGATTATGGCACAGAAATGTAAATAGTACCGATTAGAACGTAATCATTATACTATCTCACACAGCAGTTGTGCTTCTGCGTCTCACTCGTACAACTCCACCATTGGAAATGGTACCAGAATGTAATTCTGGGTGTAAAAGATCCAGATCTGACCTAGTGATTGGAAAACACCCCCTTGATACAGTCTTGATACAGTCTATTATTATATTATTAGAAGTATGCAAGAAGACCAAACAGTACATCATATTGATTTGGAGTGGTAAAACTGCAGAGAAATCATAAACTGATGTGGTAAGTTAACTTATCTTTAGAATTTAGCTAAAATCTGGAGTCAATATTAAAAAATTGCAGTAATTTACTCATATTAATTGTAGAATATCATTTCAAAATCAATTGAACAGGAGTCCTTTAAAAAATTTGGAGTCATTATTTTAAATAGATAGTAGCAGACTGACAGTACCTTTATAATAACTTTTATTCTATGTACATTTAATCTGAACAGAAGAAACATGTATCTACCTTACTCATTAGATGAGGCTTCTGTCATATCTTTATGTTGCTCGGCTTAAAGTGACAGAAAAGGAAGAAAGGAATCTGTGATGATATTCTAGACACTGAGACCATTAAATACTAAAGGCAAAGTGATGTGAATTAAAAGGTAAATAATATTTACTTTGTGTATGAGAGGAAATAAATTGAAAAAAATATTTATTTAAAATGCAGCTAGCATTACTAAAGCTCCAATTTACTATAAATGAACTATTCATAAATACAAGCAGCTACACAGAATAGCAGTTAATTCTACCAATCAGAGATCATCTCAAAAGCCAACTGTTCATAACCTCCAAGAAATACATGAAAACAGGTGCAAATCAAAAACAGAGTGGCCCATCACAAGGAATTCTAGTTTTGTTCCGAAAATACAACACTATGGGTGCAGCCACATATTTTCATTTAGATCTTTTTACAGAAATCCTCCATAGTTTTAAAAACATGTATTCCATATTTTGTATTCATGCTTTTACTAGGGTAATCGACACCACTCTGCAAACCCTCTGCACCCTACTGTTAAACTATCAGATAGTACAATAAATATTTATAAAATAGACAGTGGGCTGGATCCAGAACAACGTCCGGAATGAAACGATACATAGATTAAATTAGTTACTACGCATGCGCAGTAGCTATTTTCGGCATCTGATGAATGTATTATGGGTGCCAGACGTTGTTCTGGATCCAACCCCATGTCATCAAAAAAAATAAAAAATACAATATATAGTACAATACAAGCTGCATTCTAGTGAACATCAAAATCTAAAACACTTAACTCCACTTGGTGGAGGTCTTGCAAAGAACCTTTCCCTTCAGATGGAGCTCTTCACACATTAGATATTTAGGAGTTACACTCTCAGCGGATACCACACTTCTGTTCTCACTAAATTTCTACCCTCTGCTCACAAGGATCAAATTGGATCTCCAAAAATGGTCATCAGGCATGTATTCACGGGTTGGTAGAATTAATATATTTAAGATGAATTCACTACCTAAAATCCTGTATTTACTACAGACCTTGCCCATTCAGATACCAATGCAATGGTTCACAGACATGCAGAGGGTGATCCGATATTTCATCTGGCAGGATAAAAAACCAAGAGTGAAACTTGAGACATTATGCAAACCCAAGGCTCAAGGAGGCCTTCAGCTCCCCCATATTTACACATACCACCGAGCAGCTTTGCTAACTAGAATAATGGAATGGCCACCAAGCAGTGGATATCTATTGAAAGCTACAGCTTAGGTCTCCCGGCTACACTGGCCCCATGGATCGCAACTCTCCCTCAGATCTTCCATTCCACTATAACACCGACGCTGAAGGTTTGGCAGGCCCTTAGAGTACTTCCCTCCATTTCATCAACCACCTCTCCCCTTCAATCAATCCTAGCCAATCCAGATTTTCCACCCAGATTAAACCTTACATCCTTCCAGTTTTGTCTTGGGGCAGGACTCTCACGTTTTGGTCAGCTGGTGAAAGCGAGAGAAGTACAGCCATTCCCAGATCTCCAAAATAAGTGGCAGCTGCCTGACATGGAGTTCTGGAGATAGGTACAGGTGAGACATTTTCTTTGTCGCCCATCCACACCAGCGCTACCTCTTAATCCTCCCACCCTCTTTGAAATTCTATGCCAGGCCTCCGAACGGCCAAATCATGCTTTCTCTCGCATCTACAAACTACTTATCGCAGACATTTTTGTCTCCACATTTTTCTCAAAGCATGGGAACATGACCTGGGGAAAACCTTAGAAGAAGGTCAATGGAACAAGATCTTCCAAATTTCATCTGCTATTTACCCAAGCACAGAGATTACTGAAAGATCGTATAAGATACTCACCAGGTGGCACAGAACTCCAGAGATCCTGCATAAATTACACCCTGAAGTGTCAGATCAATGCTGGAGGTGTCAGGGCTCAGTGGGTTCCATGCTACACATTTGGTGGTCTTGCCCTGTGCTTAACAATTTTTGGAATTCAATCCTGCATACCTCTAAAGCCATTTTAGGAGAAGACGTTCCAACCTACCTCTCCACTCTTCTGGATCCTTAACTGGTCCCCTGCTTCTCCCTCCACTTTAAAAAAAATCGTTAACATGCCATCTCAATAATGCAGCCAAGGCAATTATCCCGGTTAGATGGCGATCTCCTCATCCTCCCACGGTGCAGAACTGGTTAGATCAAATAGATTTCTATATGACCATAGATGATATCCAATCCACAGATACCTCCTCATATGAGTCCTTTCCTTTCTCTCTCAGAAGGTCAGTCTAGACAATCCGCACTTCCATATTCCCTTTCTTCCCAAGAGCCAACCCACTGCTAACCTGATATCCCACGAGTAACGTGGCCTTGATTTGGCTTTTAACTTAGTCCTCCGTGACCTCATATAATCCTTTTCATTATAGTGTCACCCTTGGGCATGTCCCTTTCTCCCCCCCCCCATTACCCTATTACAGATATACTACACCAAGGTTATCAAATGAGACTTAACTGTTGAGGTAATTTTCCTTAGACATACATAGACTCTGCTTTTCTTTTGTTACAGGGTTTTATAATTGTGCTATCTAAAGTTGAGTGTCATTGCTGTTATACTTATATGTTCTTATGTATATGTCAACCAGTGACGTGTATGTTTACCTTATTATGGAATGTTATTGTCCTCACCTAATTGTCAAAACAATAAGCAAAGTTTACACACAAAAAAATTCACAGTGCATCCTAGTGATTGCTACACAATACACACTGCATCCTAGTGACTGCTATACAGTACACAATAAACCCTAGTGACCACCATACAATCCACAATGTACTCTAGTGACTGCCGCACATTACACACTGCAGCCTAGGTGCAAGTGCACTGCAAGGTGAAGTGCCCTGAATTGTTTTCTGTTTGTGAGTGGGACACAAGTTCTTGCCACAGTAGTTAGGAATTACTTTCTGTAATAGATAGTGGTCAGACAAGTCTATGATTTATGTTTATGGTTTTTTTATGCTGTAAAGGTGTTGTCTATTTGCGTGACAATGAAGCACACTGAATTATTGCATCATATTGGAACTCGTCTTCTGATTTAGGCTGCTAAACAAGGGATAACACCTTTTAGAAACCCTGGAATTGGTGGCCCAAACCCCTGATCTTGTAACATTATATATATCAGAGAAGTGATTTGGGTTCCCGCTTCAAACGGCCCTATTTCGATAGGGCAGTTCTCACCCAGCCAGTTCTGAACTTTCGATTGCTTATGCCTCAATGAGGCCTAGTAATCAATCCCTGGAGCACCGAACACAGTGCTCCGGGGATCCTCCCATTCCATTACCCTAACCTTAACCTTCCCTTCCCTGCAGCCTGACCTTAACCCTCCTTTCCCCACAGCCTGACCCTAACCTTCCCTTCTCCCTAGCCTGACCCTAACCCTCCCTTCTCTATAGCTTAACCCTAAGACCCCCCTCCCAGCAGCCTGATCCTAACCTTTCTCTTCTATAGCTCTAACCCTGACCCTCCCTTACTAAGAGCCTGTCCCTAACTCCCCCAACACTAAAAGTCCCCAGAGAGGTAACTCACCTCTCTGGAGCTGTCATCTGTGGCGGGTCTGCAAATGAATGGCTGAGTATGCTGATCGGCACACTCAGTCATTTATAAAAAATATATAAAATGCCTTCCATTCGAAGGGAACTTTCAGCTGTCTCTATTTCTAAAAGCAGTCGTTCAGACCGGGGACTCGCAAGCATTTTTTGTATGTCTTGTAAATTAATATTAATTTCTGCTCTAAGTTTATTACTATAGTCCCTTACTAGAGCTCTAAATTATACAGTAGTATTATTAACATTGTCCCAGACTATGAATCTGGATCTGGCTCATGGTTCCCTGGGTTAGCAGTGATGAACAGAAATCAAGGGTTACAGATGTAGGCCTTATTCATTGCTTAGGGCTCGGAACTCGAGGAGAGCAATAATAAGTAGATATGAATATCCAGAGAAAGTAACCCAAGGAGTGACACCGGAGGCAGGAGCAGTAGGCACTGCAATGGCTGGGGCAATTGAGACTGTGGCAGGACTAGAAGCAGTAAGGACTGCAATTTGAACTTGAGGCAGTTGGGACTGTGAGTAGACAGAAGCAGTAAGGACTGCAATTTAAACTTGAGGCAGTTGGGACTGTGAGAAGACAGAAGCAGTAAGGACTGTAATTTGAACTTGAGGCAGCTGGAACTGCGAGTAGCTCCAGATGCTGCGCTAACTATGTAGAACTGTACACACTCGGATTGCTGACAATTGTAGTACGGCGGATGGTGAGATCTATGTTCTCTATGCTGATGCTGTAAGGGCAGCGGACAAGTTGATAGCGGATAAATCACTGCAACTGTTTAAAGGAGCGGCAGACTGGTCCAGAGAAATTGCTAGTACTGATAGTGCGGTAAACTGAGGAAACAGCACACATTGCAGATTGCAATGCTGCTGGCTGAATTAGTGCTGCGATTGATGATGAAAAGCTGCACCGCCTCTTGCAAAAGGAGTTCTAGAGCTTGTAGACAACTGATAATTAAGCAGCACACTTGAGCAGACGATATGCTGGTATCGATAGTGCTGCGACTTGTATTAAATCTTTTTTCTATTGATTTTTCATCAACAGACAACATAACAAGCACAGACAGTTCAGCAGATTTGTTAATACACATTGCATTAGGAACATACAAAGCAAAACAGATATATGACATTATTCTGTATAAACAGTTAAACATAACACATAGTTAATCAGCAAATAGTCCCATCCCATCACTATGTGAACAAAGTTGGTGGAATATTTATATTTAGGAAAAAGAAGAGTATACATATATCACGGTGTTATTACAGTTTTCCAAATTCTGCGCAATAGAATATACTTTAACTCACAAACAGAGCTATCTTACCCTTTCCTATAGAGAATATAACCCCTCTATGCCTCTCCCACCCAACACACTATTGAAGGTCATGCTTGCCAAATAGTATTTTTTGTACCCCTATTCTGATAAACATATACGACGGTATTCAGAATTAAGAACGTCTGGTAATTTACGCACGCAAAATGCGTAAGTGGAGTGATTTCTATTCAGGAAGCATGTGCAGACCATGGAGATACGAAGCATAATTGGAAAGATGCGTAAGTAATTTCCGTACGTCAAAAATGCGTACGAACATAAAAGATTGGATGGATTATTAATAAGTAGGTGTCAATCAGAATGTAAATAGCAAAAAATGGGTGTGGTAATGCAGTAGACGCACGGTTGTATTTGCGAACGTTAAACTTCCGTCACATATACGCACGCTAATGATAAGGTTGTGTTATGAAACTGTTTGCCTAGCATGCAGCAGGGAATCTGGGTTTCTTCGCCAGGTCCCCTAGTGGTGGGGATGGAGTTGATATTGCCCAGATAAACAAGCCACTATCCTAGGCGCGCAGTTTCACTGAAGGAAGGGAAGTAGAAAACAGACAAATAAAGGCAGTGTAATCCACCGTGACAGTAGGATTGACGTAGCTAGTGTTCTCAATCACACTGACCATACACCAAGGAAGATTGAAGGAATGCAAAACAATTGCCAGGAAAATGGTGAGCTAGCAAATAGTAGTACAACCAATAGATTGCCTATCAGGCCTAGGTAAGGTTGAGAAGCGCTGCCACTATGTGGCGAGAGTATGAGTATGTACAAGGTAAATAGCACAGTATTAGCCAGACTTTGGCGTGCTGGTAAATAAATTTAAATCAAATAGTAAGCCACTTAGGCCTAGGTAGATTAATAGAAGAACATCCACTATGTGGCAGGAGTATGGGTAAATACGAGGTAAACAGCACAATATTTAGCCAGACTTTGGCGTGCTGATAAATAACTATAACCAAATAATTAGCCACTTTGGCCCAGGTAGATTTGCAGGTAAGCTGCCACTATGTGGCGAGAGTGCAGGTAGGTACAGAGAGAACAGCACAATTAGCCGACCCTTGGCGTGCTGTAAGCAGGGTAGTAAGTAAACCACGGATACAGGTAGGTACTAGCTGAGTACTAACCATATGGGAAAAGGTAATAAACACAAGGTGGCCAGGCTATAGTGCAGAAGCCAAGGGTAGGTACCTATAGAGAAAAGGACGAATACCAAGGAGCAAGACAAGATAGATACAGGTAGAGGGGTAGGTAGGATTACTCACAAACAGAATCCCACTCACACTGACTGGACAATAGAGGACTCCAGGCAGACAGGTAATGCAGCAGACCGGGCAGCAGGAACAAGCATTCAACGCTATCACCGGCTCCCCAGTGTCGGGCAGCCGGAGCTTTAATCCAGGGTGCACCAATCAGAGGAGAGCGGGGAACCACGTGGGACGCTGCGCCAGCGTGCGCGACGGGAGGAAGCTGGCGTCCAGGTCTCCTGGCAACGATCTGGACGCCAGCTGACGCCGCGGTGAGTGAGAGCAGCGTTGCACGCCGTCAGAGCAACATGACGCCGTGTAACAGGTTGCTTTCACAACACAGAAGTGTTCCAAAATTTATTCATTTTGCAAAACGTACTTATTTTTGTATTAACATACGGATCTATTACGAACGCATGGAAAATCTTCTTAAATCTGAATCCGGTCCATTGTTATAATAGCATGTCATTGTCACATATACTACTCGTCCCCAATATTTCAATAATAAATTCTGATTCATGCCACCGAGCCCAGATTCTGTCATATGTCAGCCTGATATTTCTTTTCCCAGAAACATATCTTTCGTGTGCCAAGGTGGACTCCACTGATTGTATCCATTCGATTAAATTGGGAGCAGTATCTGCCATCCATTTACTTGCCACACAAACCCTTGCACAAATATTCAAGTCATTAATGATAGATAGTGCTGCGACTTAGATAGACAACTGCATGGCTACTTGTAGATAGAATGCTGGAACCAGTAAAGCAGCCAGTGATTGAGCAGCACACTGATGCAGATGGAATGCTGGTTCATATAGTTCTGCGGATTGGATAAACAACTGCACCGCTACTTGTGGGTAGATTGCTGGAACCAGTAGTACAGTTGGGTTTGAGCAGCACGCTGATGCAAATGGAGTGCAGATACCAATAGTGTTGCGGTCAATATGAATAGGCACAATGAGAATGTCAGGGAGTTTAAGCACAAGGGGCTGGATCCAGACCCTGTTAATTGCATGAACTTAGTTACTCAAGGGCTAAACCATGTTGATTTCAGGGGGAGCCAAATTAATTGTATTCTTTGCATGCAGGGATATATCTTTAAATTGCTTACTGGACTCAGATACCGACCAGCTTTACTATTACACTGTTATTTAGACTTGGGATAGGAAACATCACCTTTCAACTCTAATACTGTTTGCAACAGATGAAATATGACTTCCCTGAAATCAATATGGTTTAGCCCAGGAGTAACTAAGTTCATGCACTTAACAGGGTCTGGATCCAGCCCAAGGAGACGTCAGAGTAATAGGCACAAGGAGTTTGTAGTCTCACACAGAGACTCAGAAACCAGGAACGATGCACATTGGTACTTGTTACTCTGGCACAGGTAGGCCTGTGCCAGTGATTTAAATAGGGAGCGCTTTACACTCATTGGCTGCCAGGTAACCAGGGAAGCAATGCAAACACCCTGGATCACAGATCAGCCAGAGCTCAGGAAACACCGGGATGCATGACAGAACAGGCCACGCTGGAGGTCCAGGACCAGTGCGGATGGTGAAACCCAGGAAAAGGCTGCGTCTGACTTTGTAAGTTCAATGTTTTGTGACAAACAGGCTTTTATTCCAATCCCAAAAAAAATTCATTAATGGACTGTCAGTATTTCCTAATTTGTCAAAATAGAACATCAGCAACTGTGCTGTCTGCTGAAAAAGACAAAATAAATAGTTGGGGCACACTGCACTATTAATGTGTTTAAATGACATTGCACAAAGCATATCTTCATCATTTATTATTTTAATCATTTAAAAAGCTTGGACTTTGCCTTTAGTGAGTACCGGGACTTTGGTCGATTTTAGTAAGATAGATAGATAGATAGATAGATAGATAGATAGATAGATAGATAGATAGATAGATAGAGTAAAGTTAAAATATTTCATTCAACAATAGGAAGTGGGAATTACAATCTAAATGGTATAATAGTTTAAGCTTATTACAGTATACAGGATCATCATTTGCACATAATGACTCTGTGTTGTGGTTTTTGCATCTTCTCTCTGAAGATGTGACATGCGAGGAAGATGATATGGGGGCTGATTCAGAGTTGCACCTTTTTTTAGGTGCAAGTGTAGACCTGAGCAATACCATTTTGAAATGCAAGGAGAGGCAGATTTAAATTGAAAAACCAGAATTAAAATTAGGAGGTTCTTAACTCAACTCTACTTTATAGAATAAACATAAAGCTATGCAGTATTTTAGTTATATGGTAAAAGTAATGTATTTTCCCTGCATGCAAATTTTTTAAAATTCATTAACACCCCTTACTTTGAAAAATGGTTTAGCCGAGCTGTACACTTGCACCTAAAAAAAAGGTGTATGTGCAACTCTGAATCAGCCCCATGGTTACTAATGCAGTTAGTTAAAAGTTTTGAGAGACAGAAAAATAGAAGAAAATAATTATTAATGAGTATCAATTACGGATAATTGTATGAATAATTATAAAATCATTTATTGAACAACGGGATCCAGAAATTCGCTGCCGCTACAATTGTGGCTACTTCCGCATTGGCAGCAGACTTACGATCATGGATCACTGTAATTGCGATTGTAAAATCCATATGTGCGACTCCCCTCCAGGTACAGCAACTTCTTGGGCCCCTCCAACAAATGTTGATTGCAGCAGAGATGACTGTGCTGTGGGGAAGCGGCGGCAAGCCGTCAGATGGGGTGTGGTCAACTGTGCCTCCTTGAATGCATGCCTAGCAGGTTTAAATCCATATATATATATATATGTTGCAAAAGGCTAGAGGGGGGGCTTGATTGTGTGATTAAAATGTTGACACTTCTTGCCGCTATTGTTACAATATATTTGTTTATTTATACAATCAGGCAGAACTTAGTTAGATGACTTGGGATAAAAAAAAACTTTGGTAAAGGTTTAAAAAGTTTATGTACAGATACCACACGTAAAGTGGCAGAAATGCGTAGTTCAGGATCTGCCCCATAGTGTCTATGCCTGAGAGTCTTAAAAGTATTTGTAAATATTAAATGTCAGACGAATTCATAAAAAATGTTTATTTGCACATAGCCTGTGCCCCTTCATTGTGTCCACATAATTATTAGCCTGTGCCCCTTCATTGTGTCCACATAATAGTCTGTGCCCCTTTGTCCATATATACATACATACATTCTGTGTTCCCCCTCTTTACTTAGGGTAATTAAAGTAAAGTAACTTTTTAACTTCTGCCTTCTTGACTCTTCTCTGACTCGGACTGGCTGGCTCCGTCATCAGCAACTCCGCGTCCTCTGCCGCTCTTCACGTTTGCCGGCGCTCCTCCTCACTATGGCTGGGTGTGATGTCGTCACGCCCGGCCGACACACAGACATGCAGGAAACAGGGGGAGGAGGACGGGACCCAGCCTGCTTATCTTGCTGAGCTCAGGGCCGTCAAGAGAAATTCTGGGCCCCAGTACAGCAACTTCTTGCCCCCCCCCTCCCCAATGTGCACCAAACATACATTAACACTTTAAAGTAAGTGTGCATGTAAAAAGTAAATTTTCCCTGACTAATAATATTCCCTAATGTGTGCACTTCCCTCCGGTGGCCGCCGTGTCCAATCCTAACTGTGTTGCAGTGCAGTGTGTAGTGTAGTAAAATAATAAAAGTTTTGGGCACTCACCGTTTGCTGTCATCTTTCTTGGGAAGCCTTGCTGGATGCTTGGAGTCTTCTTGAGTTGATTGGAGACTTTTGTCCGGTTGCTTGTAGTGGAATCCCCGTTGTTGTGGTCTGGTCCTCTGCCTCTTCAGTAATTGACACGGCGGGGGCAGGCTCCTCTTCTTCTCCTGGGCTGCTCCTAATGACTATTCTGTCGCTAGGGGGCAGCCTTTTATATAAAGGATGATGTCAATTACAGTCAGGCAAACATTAGGGGACATTATTATTCAGGGAAACGGTTTTTTTACATTCACACTCTTATTAATGGGTTAATGCTTGTTTTGTGCAGACTGTTTTTTTTTTATGTTTCACGCACAACACACACAGCATCACACACACTAATATGTATCTATATAAAAATATCTAGATATATTTAAAAAAAAAGTCAGCACGTGCGTACGTACTGTATATATATGTATGTATATATAGTGCAGACATGATTAATACTAATATTGAAGCTATAAAGACGGCCATTGATAACTCAGATGTGTACCGTGGACCCCCGTGTGATCTCATTATACAGCTTTTGCAGCTCACTTTGACACAGAACTATTTTCTGTTTAATGGACGCTTCTTTGTCCAGCGAACAGGTTGTGCGATGGGGTCCAATGTGGCCCCATCCTTTGCAAACCTGTTCATGTCCAAGTTTGAACAAAGCCACATCTATAGCGACACCAGATTTGGAGAACATGTTATATTTTACACACGCTTTATAGATGACTTGTTCATCATCTGGCGGGTTGACAGAAGTCTGCTTGAATCTTTTTTACAGGATCTCAATCAACTCCAGAGCCCTATCAAGTTTACCTATACAATTGATAGCAACAAGATCCATTATCTGGATGTATGGATTCAACTAGCTGATGGTGCCATCACGACCAGTGTGTTTCATAAACCCACTGATAAAAACAACCTCCTCCAGGCTACCTCTCACCATCCCCCGGCACTCAAGCGTGGTTTACCTTTCTCCAAGATGCTACAGGTGCATAGGATTGTGAGCGACACTATGTTGTGGGAGGAACAGATGAATAAAGTCGTTACACAGTTCCAGGAAAGAGGATATGATCTTAATGAATTGAAGGCATGTAAGGAACATGTTATGAACACCCCTGGGGCACAGACCTTTGTATCATCTTCCAAAGCTACTGAACCCGTTCTACCTTGGGTTCAAACCTTTGATGTATTGAGTGATCAAACCAAGAAAGCAGCGAAACAAGCATGGCCTACTGTCACTTCGGATACAGAATTGTCCCATTTAAAAGAACTACGGTTATTGCCGAGCTATCGCAGGGGTAAAAATCTCTGCGATCTACTTGTGCGCTCGGACATTATGGAGTACCTTAACCCTCATAGGAAGAAAGGTTGTTTTCCCTGTGTAAATTGCCTTACATGCAGGAATATGATTGCGGGCAACTCATTTGTTCACCCGCATACAAACAAGCAATTTAGGATTAACCATTATGTATCATGTATGACTACACATGTCGTTTATGCCATTATATGTCCTTGCGGGTTGTACTATATTGGCAAAACTGTGAGACAATTTAAGGAGCGCATGGCTCTACACCGGTCTGCTATCCGAGCAGCATTGGCTGGGAAGGACTCGGAGCAGCCGGTGGCCAGGCACTTTTTTTCTACATAAACATAGCCTAGCAACGCTACGATATATCATTATTGATCATATCCCTCCCCTCCGTCGAGAGGGTGATCGGGATGGGACACTTCTACGCAGAGAAGCGGAATGGATTTTTCACTTAAATACAGTGGCGCAGGCAGGTCTTAATAAGATGCTTAATCTCGCCTGCTTCATCTAATTGTGATATATGCATTGTTTGTCATTCCATACAGGTGCCGACTAGCTTCTTCTTTTGTGTGTCGTGTTACGGCATGTTTTACCTATAACGTGCCTGTCTATATGTTGTGCTGAGAGTTTTAACACTTATCGGGACTTTATGAGGACTCTCTTTGGCCACAGTCTGTCTTTTGAGCTCATTTATATTTATGGATTCATTGATGCATGGATATATACATTTAGACATGTTTTTGTCAGTAGTCTTTATGCCCTCATAGTATGGCTATAAGTTTTGTACACGTGTTAGTCTTTGTTATCTCATAGTGTTCTTTGTACTTTTGGATTTCTGTGATCCGCTTTTTTGATTCACCTCTTTTATATTGGGGATTATAGGTCATGTTTTTCAGTTTTTTAGTGTTTACTCATTGTGATATTTTGTTTTGTTTCAGTATTGCTATTCAGACAATTGTATTTCGTTTAGATTTTGCTTGTTTATGCACTAAGGGGTTGGTTTCCTCTGCTAGTTGACAGGTTTCCATGGCAGCGGAGTCGCAGCCTTGTGACGTCATGTTCGGCATTCGCGTCTGGTGCGTCCGGAGCTGCAGCGACCGCATGCTGTATACCTGTCTTCAAGTGTGGGGAGGTACCAAGGGATAATGGGGTAAGTTATAAATATTTGTTCATGCACTTTCATTTGTCATAATGTTCCCTGAAGAAAGGTGAAAATAAAAATACCTGAAACGTCAGAACCCATATACATTGTCGGTGGTTGCTTTTCTGTTGTGCCGGTCTTTTGGACTGTAT
>WWET01007732.1:5638-18912 GCA_011038615.1 Limnodynastes dumerilii | reverse complement strand
AAATATACATATACACACGTGTTGACATTTTTTCATGTATATCTAGATATATCTATATAGATACATATTAGTGTGTGAATATAGTGTGTAATATATACTGATGTAAATAATTTTAATACTGTGTGTGTGTGTGTATAGATAGATGATAGATAGATAGATAGATAGATAGATAGATAGATAGATAGATAGAGCTTACCTTCAACAGAAGCTAGTCCATTCCTCCAGAGATAACCAGTAAGACGCTGGGCAGCCAGAAAGTGAAAGTGATCTTCTCTCTGCCTGTGCTGAGCTCTGATTGGCTGCCTGTCTGCCTGTTAGGAACCCATCCCCAGCCTTGCTGCAGGACGTCTCCCACTGACACCAATGATGACCCGTGGCTGTTGTGTCAGCAAAGGCTGGCAACGGACCACTGCCCCCCCCCTCCCTCAGCCACAAGAATCTCTGGACTCTTTCAACATAAATAAATAAACAAAATAAATAAAGGGAAGGAATTTTTTTTTTTTTTAGTTAAATGACCACCAGGGCCCCTCGTCAGGTCCGGACCTGGGTAATTAGTACCCCCTACCCCACCTCTCGGCGGCACTGCTCCCCTCACACATAAGGACCTCCATTCCCTGGAACCTACCTTAAATGTAACACACCAGTTCCATGGGACTGGTGCATAATGAAGGCTTGTTCATTAGCACTTAATCAAGCCCTTACTGTACAATTAACATCATTCCCCCTGCCCACCATACGTATATGCTGTACACATGGCGGGTTGACCCTACTATCGGAAAAGGATCCAGAATTATGAGGATCCTGATCTGTGCTGAAAGCTTTTTCTTACACATGCGCGGGACCAAAATGCAAGTGTTTTTCGAACACAGAGTGCACAAAGCACCCACATTTCATATTTCTGGATCTGGCCCAATGCTTTTAGTTTTATAAAAGTGTGTAGATTTGGAAATATAAATGGAACTTTATAAAGAAAAAAACGCATGTCTGTAATCAAAAGATTGGATTTTTTTACACTTTAAAAGCTGAAAGAAATAGACAGATAAAGAAGGTTACAATTTTCTTCAGAATCAAAATTGCTGGTGTAATATGTTTTGCTAAGGAAAGCCTCTGATTATTCTGTACCATTTTGCTTGAGTAGATTGTACAGAGAGAATATTTTATTTTCACTCTTCCTTTGGCTAAACTGAGAAAAGTACAGAAAATTGCAATCAGTATAGAGAAAGGAATCGCAAAAAGTGATAGCGCTGAAATAAAACCACATCTGTTTTAACCCTAGTGAAGCAAATTAGCAAAACAATATCATTCCACACAATGCGTAATTCCACCAACCATGTCTAGATTTCAAATTGCATCAATGCCTTAAGTCTTTATAGTCATATTAACTCATTGCATTAATTCCCCATCTTCGTATAGCTTTCTACTGACACACCAGATGGGACAAATGAATTGGGTAGCAAGTGTAGAACACCAAATGTCAGCATAACACTTCAGTTTAGTGACTCACGTTATAAAAGTTATAACAATGCAAAAATATAAATACTAGAAACTTTTTGGAGACTATTATTCTTATGGATTAGGAACGGAAACAGTTAAAGAAAACTATAGATATAATTTTTTTTTTATTCCCCCAACAGCTTTGTGCATTTCAAATGAAATAAAAACTAAGCAGCAGGTGCTGGTATAGATATGTAGAAGAAGAAGAAAAAATGTAGCATGCAACTCTCTGAACCTAATGAAAAACACACTGAGTCTTTCTAGTCAGCCCCCCTGCTGAGATAAAAGGTCAGAAAAGATAGAGTGGGGATGGGAGGAGGCAGGGAGAAAGGTATTTTGCAGGCAAGATAAATTTAATGCAAGTCGGTACCCAAGCCCATAGTCCAGAGTGATTATTTTCTTTGAATGCCAGATGTTACCATCTCTCATAAAGAAAAATAAGTTATAATCCATTTAAAAACAAATACAGCCAGTTATATTTCCCCTGATGCAGTGACGTCTGCAGCAACCAACTATTTTAGAGATAATCATTTTTAAGACGTATAGATAGTTTTACAATAGTCCCCTACTGCCTCCTGCAGGATCATTTGTAAATTGCATTGGTACAAGGAAATTGTATGACATTAATAGTGGTATATATATTATAAAAGAATATATATATAACGTTAGGAGATAAAGTTCTGCATTATGTCTATTATCTTCCGTGTGTAATAAAGAATAAATTTTAAACTGAAAATGTGGGGCAAAAGCTTATTTTCACAGTTACAAAAATGAATACATGACATTCATGGTGTATGAAACAACATTATACAACATCAGATGTCCCAATAACACACATAATTACGTTGAACCTTTGGGAACATAAATAATAAATAAAGATTGGTATAAGAGACTCTGCAAAGATACAATAGTAAGACAAAGAGGTGGATTAGAATGATACAGCTGAAATTGTAGTTGGGTTTTACTCAAAAGTAAAAAATAATGATTTTTAAAGCAATAACAATAAATTGAATTTCAGAGATAAGATGAAAATGAGGTATATATTAAATTCTATACCACACACTTGCAAAGATATTTACCTTTATCCTTCAAATATTGTGTACATATTTACTTTGCTATGGACATTTGAAGAAGCTAATCAAATATTGTTTTACGCTCCTATTGTACACAACATAAAAGACTGTATCAGATATGGTTTATGAAAGAACAAGAATTTAATACAGTTACCAATTTATTTAGACAGCAGATAAAATAGACACATGGTTGAAAAAGGACCATAATGATCCATAAGTTCAATAGTGCTGATTTTAATTTATTTTTCTATAAGATGTAAGGAAAAATTGTGTTGAAAATTGTGATTCTAGAGCACTTTATCAATAATTGAATTTACCCATTGCTTTAAAAGACACTTGTTTTTATTGTCTAACATGCATTAGATAGTTACTGAATGTGTGCTATTTGCGAGATGCGCAATATATTTTGGAGAAGGTATTGAAGCAAAATAAACAGAAAGAACAGGTCATATCGGTATATGGTGCTAGTTTACAAAAACAATACCCTTAGTAATACAAAGAACACCATAAATATATAGGCAGTGCAGACGGCTTTAGAGGACCCTGCTGTTTGCTTTTACGGAAGCATCAAACTCATGCACGGTTAAAATAGGAATATGTTGAAATCAGTGTTGATGGTATTATAAAATTTGTTTTGTTTCTTTTTCTTTTTTTATATAAAATTCCTAAATTGATGAGACTTGGGAAAAAAATACTTATGCATTATTATGCTTATGACAATCTACACCAAGTATTCACATTTTACACTCACCAATAAGTATAAGTTAAGGATGTATATAGATGCTGAAATATTCATGACACAGTTAAATCCTTATTTTTTACCTTTGCTGTATCTATATTACAGATTAGAATGTAAGAAGAATGTGTCCTGCAATATTCAATGCTCTTAGCAATTAATTAGAGTTATAGGTGTGATATAGATACAAATGCAACTGCAGCTGTGCAGCGAAGTGCATGGTTGAGAGGTGTTACCCACACAGACACACACACTCACATACAAATATACACACACACACACACGAAATGTGTCAATAAAATAAAAAAATGCATTTCAAAAAAGGAACATGCTGATAACTTTCATCTTTCAAAGTGTCTCACTGCTGACTTGGTGGGACATGAAGATTTTGCAAATCTAGGTAGGTGCTGTTCCATGTCCAGAGCCCTAATATACTGCACATGCGTATATTAGGGGTCTGGAGATGGCACACTATATAAAGTACATATAAATGATATAAGTAATCAGGGAATGGCATATATGTTATGTGGTATATATTAGGATCTGGGAATGTCACACTTTATAAAGTATATAGTGTGTCATTCCCAGACTCGGATATACCTCATTAACACCCCCTTTAAACCTGGGTCAAACCTGGGTCAATGAACACGGCTTATAGCCATGTTGCATCTGTTCAGAACGCAGCTACAACCCGGGTATAACCTGTGTAGAGTTTCACACTGGACCCGTGTCTGCAGAGGCACACAGTGCTCCCTATCCCCCATTTTACATATTTTTATGGAACCCGGCTTGAATAACCCGGGTTCCCCCTTTCACACCACAGCACGGGTTAGGGCATCCTGGGAATAACCCTGGTGTCGACCGGGGTCGCGGACCCAGGATTACAGACCTGGGTTGACCCTTTCACACTGGGTCAACCCGCTATTTTTGCAACCCTAATATAATGTAGTTTTTATATTGTGCCATCTCCAAACCTCTGACACACTAAACATGACAAACTCACAAATGTACATGTGGGTTAAATTATTGATCCAGGAATGGCACATACTATATTATATGTGGGGGTTTACAAGATTAAATATAACGTCTATGGTCTTGTATCGGATTTGGAGTGTTGAACGACAGACATGATCTGTGGCTAGTGCAAACAGCAATAACTGAGTACTTGTTAGTCAGGAGAGCCATACTTAGCCATCAGGCTTTCCTGCCCACTCCTTTGCGCTGTATTTTCATGCCCTGACCATCTCCTAGCAGCTGGGAAGCATGCATGCATTGGCCCACTCACTCAGTGCATGATACAGAACAGACCAAACAGGACGCTGGATCAGAATGAGAACCAAACATGAGCGCAGACAGGAACACTAGAGAACTAAAAACTATGACTGGCGAGAAGGCTTTTAGCTGATAGCTGTTTAAGGGGAGAGCCACATCCCCATTGGCTGCTGACTGAACCTAGCCAAATCCTTAATTAGGGCATACCAGCTGCAAGGTAATCAGCTAGGATCTTTAGCAAAAAGGAATGCTGCAGGGAAAACATGGACCAGAGTACCCTGCTACAGTACAATGATAAAGTACATGCTGCTGCCATTCTGCAGCGTGCAACAATTATATGTATCCTAATATTTATACTTTAAACATTTATACTTCCATTTAGCATTTCTGCTCTGATGTTTATAAAAAAAAAAAATAATAATATATATATATATATATATATATATGTCCTGGGCCCCACAATTTCTGATGGCGGCCCTGGTAATTACAGTGCTGCAAGCCCCTTCCAGGGCACCTGGAGACATTGATTACGCCTTACAATAAAAATTTAGTTTTACAAGTATTTGTAATAAATTTGGTAAGAACTAGTAAACAACTATAAAAACAAGTCAAGTACAACTTTCAGATAAAATATCACTTTATTAATCTAGGATAAAGCAAAAAGAAAAAGCAGTTTTTAACCAAAAGCTTTTATCATGACAGTCAATCTTTGGATTGATCTAAAACATTGTAAAAATACCAGTTATAAATGTGGCCCAATTAATAAAGTATAATTCCTTTCCAGATATAACATATATATCAACACAAAGATAAGACAAAGATATGTAACAAGGTAATTACACCTAGGGCTAGATTTACTAAGGGGTGATTTAAATTGCCCCTAAAAATCGATGGACATCGCTGTAGTTTAAGAGTGCTTTTATCGTAAAATCTCCATATTTACTATGGGGCAATTTTCCCCAGTGATTTTTAAACTACAGTGATTTCTGTTGATTCATCTACAGCGAGTTTGTGTTAAACTACAATGAGTTTGTGTTAAACTACAATGAGTTTGTGTTAAACTACAATGAGTTTGTGTTAAACTCGCTGTAGTTTGTGTTAACCTCGCCGTAGATTGTGCCCCTTCTGAAGAAAAAAAAGAAACCTCTTAAAATGCCTTCAGCTGCATGCACTTAACCCTTAGCATGCTGCGGTATATAGTACTATAAGGCACAGTATGCCCTTGTATTCCAGGTGGCAGCATTCTAAGTGGCAGCATACCAAGGGTTAAGTGCAATAATTACCCCGAATAAAATAAATACATAATATGCCCCGAACATCATAAATAATTAAATAATATGACCCCAACATCATAAATAAATAATATGCCCCGGTCCATAAACAAACAAAACACATGCACCGATACATAAGTAAACAAAACAGATGCCTGATCCATACATCAATAAAACACTTGCCCCAATCCATACAAGAATAATATTTCCCCAATCCTTTAATAATTTATACTACAAACACCAGCATGCACATGGATGCCAGGGCATGCTGGCGCTTAGAGAACCACAAGCGCCAGCATGCCCTTCTATCCAGGGCCTGAAGAGCCATGTTATTGTCCCCATAGTAGAAATAATAAATGTTAGGGCCAGCCAGTGCAATGTAGAGAAAAAAAAAGTACAGTAAAAAAAAAAAGCCACTTACCTGCTCTGCTGGGGTCCAGTTTTCTAAGCTTTTAATCCAAGGAGGGGGTGTTGACCAAAGGGTTTTTTTTTTGCCATGTCACAACTTATGTCCTTCCAGCAGTATATCCTGGTGCTAATGACAGAGCAGGTAAGTTGCTTTTTTTTCCCGACATGTAACCAAGATGGGATATATATCAGTGTTGTTTGCCCACGCCCCCAATGGGTTAACCACGCCCTTTTGAGTCGTGCCGCCACTTCGCTACATATCAAGAGAGATATATATCAATACAAAAAAATTTAACTGGGGGGGGCGCACTTTTGGGTTTTGCCCCAGGTTCCATTTACCCTAGATACGCCCCTGGGTCATTGGTTGTGTTCAGTTATGCTGGCCTTATCTTCAGAAAGACATAAGTACATTAGAAATGGAGCAAATAAGAGCAACTAAAATAGTGAATAACATCCATCACAAAATATCCAAAGAAAAAACTAGAGCAACAAAACATGTATAACTTGGAGCAGAGAAGGCATGGGGGGGGGAGGGTGGTATAAAATATAACCAGTAGTTTAACCAGGTAAAATAGGGTTTCATTTTTCAAAGAAAGAGATGTATTTGAACATGAGTCCATACGTATAAACTAGAGCATGAAAGGTTTATCAGAAATGTGTAAAAAAAATGACTTGCTAAAAGTGTAATATATACCAACATTTGAGGTGGTGGAGCCCAACATAGCAGAAACAGGGTCTATGGTCAGTATGATAAAAAAAAAATGGACCAAGTGATGTCACATTCTTTGAATAACATAAATAGCAGGGACGCTATCTCTAATTAACACACGTGTGTCCTAAAATAACAGGGATAACAATTAAGACCTTTATTCTTCTATGGGAACATACATTTTAAAATAAAAAAAACAAATAAGCAAGAGGGAGCTACATAGTAGACTTAAACATTTTATTAAAAAAAGTCAGTGAATGAAATAAAACATGTACTATATTTAGAAACAAAGAACACACATGTGAAGACAGAGCATAACCCACAGAGTAGATTCAACCACCATTAAGCAGACGGAGTCTGCCTACCATTCTTTGGTGGTCATTTCACTGATGTTAATGGGGTAGATCCAGACCTACATTCCCTTTACGTTTCAACGCGTAGCGTATTTACACTATCATAATTACTATGCACTCCTCTAGGCCGTACGTACTTTTGCCACTTTCCAAACCCTACCTTAACTTTTCAAAGCATAACTTCTGTCGGCCATAATGGCTGCACGTACTTACGTGCCTAAGCACGCCCATACTGTACGATTTAAATGCCTCACCTTCGTCCGTAGTTACGCTCTTGATACTAGGCTGTTACATACGTTCAAAGTTACGGGTCGCAACATCTGCCGTGCGCATGCGCAGTATATACAAAATAACGATTTTACGTCTCCGGGTAGCGTAAATACGCTAGCGGATGTTGTTTTGGATCTGGGCCAATGCATTTATTTTCCATAAAAAGCAGCAACTGAGCAAAAAGCTATCATAAACACATTCAAATTTAGGTAAGGATTTCATTATCAGAGTCGATTATATCTGATTTGTAATATATTTATTAGTTTATTTCTCAAAAATTTTTTTATGGATATTACAAATATCTAGGTACAAAAATTATACATTTTAGGTGCATATCACATGATTATATGAACAATGTGATGGTCCTTCCAATGTAGCATATGATGTAATTAACCACTTATTTCTAGAATTAACAATCCCCATTTGCCGTGCCAATGAAACAATATCTGTTTAAAAGTTCTTAAACAACACATTACACACATTTGTGCTGCACACACTTCATGACCTGCACAATATCGTACATTGGATCTGAATATCTAATGTTGGATGCAATGGAAAAATATGATTAGCTTTGGAAAAATGATTGGGCGTAAACACTAAGAACGGTCCTGTATTGGACGAATGGCCAATAAATAGTTTGCCATGTACCCAGCATTAGAATTAAACATGCAATAATTCAACAATATTTTTTACTTTATAAACTTCCTATCTTACAAAAAAAGGACGTCTAGTCCACGATGAGAACATCCAGGCTCTCAATCATGGCTGGCGAATGTGGACAATGTACAGCAACCCACACACAAACACAATAAAAAGGTGAAAGTTGTCCTTAATAAGTCTCCAAGAGAGAAAAACAGCGAAAGAAATAAACAAACAAAAAAATGGAGTAACAATAACCTGGTCTACATGCCAAGTCATTGATCCATTCATGGAAATGCTGGGTAGAGGTTGAGCAGTGTGAAATGCAAGAGATATGAAGGTAAATGTGAGTCACATGACAGACAAAGGATACTTTTTTCTGTAGTTGGTGTTGTTTTCCATTAGTCCTTATTAGATAACATCTATTGTCTTCTAGAAATTCTAGAAATTTATTAGGGAGCCAAAGCAATTGAAATGTGTAAACTGCACTAAAATTGAGCTAGCGATATAGATTTGTGGTTCATACATTAGTGGTTCTTTCTGTAAATTATATATAATCCTACATTTCTAAAATTACCTTTTTTAACCATGTCCAATTTGTCTGCCTAATATTACAAAACAGAGACAGGTCATTTCTGCTATAAAACCTGGATTTAAAAACAACAGGGAATGAATATCCCAAAGATTCTATGTACATACAACATCCACTAAAAAACCTAAAGTCGCGCTGTGTGCCTGTAATGTGCTACCTATTATCAGGGGGGAATGGCTGCTGCTCACGATCATATGACAATGATACAATGCAGAAAGTCACGGTCCTCAGTCCTGCTGTTTTCCTATCGATCATACAGTATTATTTGGAGACTGTTCCAATTACGAAGCTACTAAACTGTGGAGCGGAAAAATATGCTCAGCATGGAGGGAGATGCGAAGAGGGGGGAGCAGGAACAAGCTATCAACAGGAACAAAAGAGCAGGTTCAGACAAACAGTAGGAGAAGCCTGAATGAATGGCACAGGAAAATAGGAAACACACATTAGATTGCCTGCTGCTAATTTGAGCATAAATGCCCTACAAGAGATGGGGTAAAATAAAAACACAACAACGTAGAGAGAGTCGCATGCAATATAACATATGACCAATTAAATGTCTCAATGGTCTTTGTGTTGTTGTTGATGTTTTATTTGACAGACATTGGGGCTGATTCAGAGTTTGGAAGTAAGGGTAAAACAGTTGCAAATGTACAGCCCAGCTGAACCGTTTTACAATATAACACCATAAATATTCAAATGCTATAATGGCTGGGATATGCATCTGGGTGTGAGTAATGGGATCTATTAGGGAGTGGCTGTAGTTGTTATTTTACTAGTAATACCTTGTACTCCTGTTATATAATATGGAAATGCAACAAACATTCATGGTAATTTAGTAAATATTTAACTTTTTCATTCTGCTGGAGGACTTAGACTCTGCTACAATTACTACACTGGTCACTATTACTATTTTGAGGCTATGTAATGATCTCCCCACTACATTTTAATGATACAAAATATTGTCTTGTCATTCACATTATTTTGTTTTTGGTTTCTATATTTCACTGGCATTGAGTCATTATTCCCTCTACAGTCTACCACATAATGAGATTATAGGCAATACAATGTTTACATTTAAATAAAACTAATAAAAGTTAAGTTTTAATTAAGGATGCCCAATGATAATGGGGCCTAATCTGAGCATTAACTAAGTGTGTCCCTCTATACCCATTTTTTCTTATTTCTGAATATAAGGGGTGGTAATTAATTTCAATTATTTAGCATACAGGGAAAATACTTTACTTTTTCCTACAAAACTGACATACTGTATAACTGTTTAATCTATAAAATAAAGTTGAGCTAAGAAACTTCACCCCTCAGTTCTAATTATGATTTCACCATTTAAACTTGCCTCCTTTTGCAGTTCAACATGGTATTATTCAGGTCTACACTTGCACCTAAAAAAAAGGTGTAAGTGCAGCTCTGAATCAGGCCCATTATTTTTGTGTATAACCTTACTGATAAATAACATTGTTGCTTCCTTTATCATCTTACTTGGAGACTAAGGACCGGATTCAGAGTTTTGCAGAGGTGCGTGTTTCCCACACTTGCCAAGGGTATAAATATGCCCCAATGACAGTAGAAATGTCATTAACGCTGGGGCATAAGTTGCGACGTACCCACGTTTTTGTTTTTTTCGCCAAGACCATCCCACATCCCCTGGATTAAAAGCTTAGAAGACTGGACCCCAGCAGAGCAGCTAAGTAACTTTTTTTTTTTACTGTACATTTTTATTAATTTTTACATTAGAAAGGCCGGCCTTACAGTTTATTATTTTGACTATGGGGGCACTGACATGGCACTTGTGGTTCAGCGTGCCCTGTAGGTACGATTTTATTTATTTTAGCCATAGCGGTGTGGGGGAATTAAATGTAAAATGTATGTGTTTTTTTATAACATGTTTACTGTGGTATTTTTTTATACTAATTAACTTTTTTCCGCTTCGGTGAGCTGCTCCTTTTGTTTACACCGTCCCTGGGATGGTATAAGCATATGGCTGTTGAGTAGGCACTGGCCAGCACTGCATGGAATATTTAAATGAGAAAAACACCCCTTTTATCACTTATATATCATGGAACTCCCAGTTCCACAGGCGCAGTGCTGTTGGATGCGATCACTGACGGATGGGTACACTTGAACCCATCATTCTGTACGCGATCCCGATCTGAGTACGCGCAGTGTTCATTTTTGCTGCGCTTCTGTCTGCTTAGTGTTTATAGCCTGTAGGTTTGTATCATTCCTGGTTTTTGTTATTATAGCTCCCAGTTCTGTTCTGTTGTTTGCTCTAATAAATACATTTGGTTAATTCACCACCTGGTTATTAGTGCTTTGGTTCACTTGGCGCTGCCTTCCAGGGATCGTGTCCTGCTGCACAAGCCTATCCCCACCATCAGGGGCTCTACTGCAGACCAGGCCCCATTAGATTCCACACCATTGAAAGCGCAAGGATTACAGACTTGCAATAAAACTCGCCAGCACATTGAGGACCTCTTCTCAGTCATGGATGTCCTTAGCTTTAACCAGCAGCACTATCTCCACATGCTAAGTGGAAAATCTTACCTGCTGACACAGACCTCTACCTCTCACAGTGAGTAACCACTGTACTGCTTCTCAGGTCCAGTACTCGTACTGGTCCAAACTTCATAAAGCTCATGTAACCCTGAACTATCACACTATAATATGCAGCAGTTCATGCACTTGCCCACTGCAAACAGCAGCTTTCCTAATTAAACAAAGCTTTAATTGTTCTATCTTGTACTAGCAATTTAGCACAAAACATTTTGCCCCAGGGGCCTTATTTACCCAGTATACTGACACCTAACTGATGCAGTAACCTGCCCATGTACACCCCATCCTGGAGCCTTCGCCAGTACCGCAAAACTGCAGGTCAACAGTGAAAACAAGACAACTGTCATAATTAGCTTTACCCTCTTTCAGGGGAGTAGCAAAGGTAGAGCCAGTGGAGCTTGTGCTCTAGGCACTGGCAGACCAAAGGGATGCCGCAGAGCACAGTCAAGTGCCATCTCCAGATCCCTAATATACTAGTATTACATGTGGGATAATATTATCTGGAAAGACACATTATATAATGTACAAGGGATGGAAGGGGTGAATATCATAGGTCTGGGAATATACTGTATGTGGGGTATATTAGGGGGTCTGGGAATGGCACACTATAAATATATACACCACATATTATAATATGTGTCATACGGGGGAGCGCCATGTGCTGGGAGGGGGAAGTGTATTGGAGATGGGGTACAAGGAAGCAAGTATGTCATGGGGGGGGGAGACCAAAAGCCAGATGTTTAACAGAAGAAAGGCAATATGTAATGGTGGCTAACTTAATTTTCTCCAGAGACTTTCAATGTGGTAAGAAGGTAAGAATACATTTGAGGCATGAGAAGAACCCAACAATCAATATCCATTTATGTAAAAACAACACTTCTTTTTAGCCAGCAAGGGCCTGATTCACGCATTTTAGGAACGTTACTAAATTTACACACGCAAAGATAAGTTGATGCTCAGATCCTAAAGAAAAATGCTAACCACACCCCTAGCTTCTTAGGAGTTAAGAATGTTCTTATCTCTAGGTGCTTATATTTTGGAACGGCTTTGTTTCCCAACTAAAAATTGTGCGTATATTTGGGATCTTTAATATCCTCATGATTCACAGTTAAGCAAAGAAACAAATTAATTGATTCAGTTAAGAAGCAGATTGATTTTCTTAGGCTTTCTTTGTTTAATAATTAACAAAAGTAACCAAAATATGTATTAAAAATTGCAATATGCAAAAATGTAGAAAATTATTAAAATCATAAATACTTATTCAGAGAACCATTCAGCCTTCAAAACTGTTAGAACATAAATATCAAAATAATAAATATCTACATAAATTAGACCTAAACAAATTTGAACCTCAAGGTTTCAAACAAACAATGCAAACATGCAAAAAAAAAAATTATGTTTAAAAAATGTTTACAACAATGAAATCATGCACAAACTGCAAATAATGAGCACCTTTCAAATTTAAAGTCAAACACAAAATGGTAACATAACAACAATTTTAAAATATAAGACACATGCATTCATTATAATTATGCAGCAGCTGTGTGCTGAACAAACAGAAATGCATGAGGCTTTGGCTCTCTGTTAACCATGTGGATGTCCACTTAAGAATGGTAGAGGGCATTCATATCTTTTCCTGTGCGTATGTTACTCTGATAACCCTTTCACATCACCACCAAATGCCTGGGATTTTCGCTAAAAAACTGGGTCTCTGCAAAATCCCAGGTATTTGGTGGTAATGTGAAAGGGCTACTTCCGGTCGACCCGGGTCAAAAGAAAAAAGAAGGTTTTTTTTACCGGGTCCAACCCGGAAAGGGTAGCAATGTGAAAGATCCAGGTTTGTTTTCAACCCGGGTCTTTCATTTTGCCTCCCGATTGGCTCAGATTTG
>WWET01007731.1:8678-25615 GCA_011038615.1 Limnodynastes dumerilii | reverse complement strand
CACATACACACACACTCACACACACACACACACACACACACACACACACACACACACACATTACATTATTATCTACACATACACACATTACATTGTTATTCTCACACACAATACATTAATACCCCCTAATAAATATATTTCACATAGTAAATACTCTTAAATAATCCAATGATGTTATTCCTCCACATTATTATGCCTTATTACTACATCTGTGAAACTCCAGGTACAGTATCTTGGATTTGTTGCCTGTGTACTTTATTGTGCAGTGTTTATCTTAATGTAGTTTCCTGCCTGGATAGATAGTTTATTGTTATGTTTTTGAGTCTGAGCTCCTTTGAGAGACACAATTTTTTCTCTTCTTTATCAACTCTCAAAAAGAAAAAAGTGATCGATGAAAAAGTCATAAAATCTTCTTGGCTGTGGCTTGCCTTAAAGCCAAGTTTTTGGATGAACTATCCAGGAAGAATAGTTCCATTTTACACAGAGACACAAAGTTACACATCCTCACTCTCATATTGTCAAAGGACACAACATAGTTACAATGAAGTCAGTTACTGTTCATAGGTCCAGATTTACTAAACTGTGGGTTTTGAAAGAGTGGAGAGTTTGCTCATAGAATGCAGCCACACATGGATGGGATCAACTTTTGGTGGGGGTAAAACAAATATGTAAACTGGATTAGTACACAATAAAAACCCTTCATAAAAGAAAAAATATATTATAAAATTATATTATATGGGGGGAAAGGTTATGTATCAACAATTAAGTACAAGTAGAAATGTTATGTAAGACTTACAAGTAAATACAGCATCACCGCCCAATACATACATCATCCTAGTGACTACTACCCAATACATACAGCATCCTAGTGACCACTACCCAATACATACAGCATCCTAGTGACCACTACCCAATACATACAGCATCCTAGTGACTACTACCCAATACATACAGCATCCTAGTGACCAACACCCAACACATACATCATCCTAGTGACCACCTAACACATACAGCATCCTAGTGACCACCCAATACATACAGTATCCTAGTGACCACCCAATACATACAGTATCCTAGTGACCAACACCCAACACATACAGCATCCTAGTGACCACCCAATACATACAGTATCCTAGTGACCACCCAATACATACAGTATCCTAGTGACCAACACCCAACACATACATCATCCTAGTGACCACCCAATACATACAGTATCCTAGTGAGCACTACCCAATACATACAGCATCCTAGTGATCAACACCCAACACATACAGCATCCTAGTGACCACCCAATACATACAGTATCCTAGTGACCACCCAATACATACAGTATCCTAGTGACCACCCAATACATACAGCATCCTAGTGAGCACTACCCAATATATACAGCATTCTCGGAACCAGCACCAGAAAATGATAGCACCCTTATAACCACCTAATACATAGAGCATCCAAGTGACCACTACCCAATACATACAGCATCCTAGTGAGAACCACCCGAAAAAGTCAGCACCCTTATGACCACTACCCTGTACATACAGCCGCCTAGTGTCCACTACCCAATACATACAGCTTCCTAGTGACCACCACCCAAAAAAAGACAGCACCCTTCCTCACTCTCCCTTAATATGCCACCAGAAAATTTTGGTCTTTAGTGTAGTTTTAAACTTTTTTGTATACATTATTGTATATTGATCAGCTATCATATGGTGCTACAGGCTATAATAATAATCATAATAATAATAATAATAATAATAATAATAACAGTTTTTGCCAGAAGTTCCCTGCGTATTTTTAGGATCAGATGAACTGCGCATGCGTAGTAACTAAATTTACGCTATCTACGTTGATTTTATGCATGGAAGTCCATTAGTCACGGCCTTGTGAATCGCACGTGGGAAAGTACATACGGAGGGGCGTGGTTGTAATCCGTTCGGAGACAGATACGTGAAAGTGGGTGGGGGGGAGGCATTTAAGTGACCGTTTCAGGGCACGGTGAGGGCGCAGTTAGTTAGATACACAAGTACGGAAGTATTATACGCACAGAAATGCACACTTAACGGTAAGGGCGGTTGAGGCACTCGTAGTGTCCTGGGTGTTGCCTTGCAACAGCAGTGCGTATAATTGCGAACCTTTCGCTGACGGATCTCTGAAGACGGCCCTCTATCTGTAACTAGGTATCTGTAGATTAAAATTCTGTACTAGGGGAAAATAACACATTACTCATCAGACATTCTCCTGTTTATTTTTATCTGCCATAGTTTTTAGTTCCCTGTTTAAAATACATTATTACTCGGTAATCGAGCCTCAGCTACCGGCCATCTCAATTTCTAGATAATTTGCCACCTGTGCAAAACAGCGGCCTGGATCAATATCTAATGTATAAGCCATATCTCGCTGTTTATTGGATATGCTATGAGAGCGATCAGCACCTGGCAGAGGAGCTGTGATCCGGAGCCACGAATTGGATGATAATCTTCTGGAGAAATGGCTTCTCTATCCACTGCATCAATTAAAGTTGACTATAAGATTACATTGAAGTCTCTGTAACTGTACATTTCAGAGTGTAACACATAGACAATTCTCATCCAAGTAGTATTTTAGGACTGGGCCCTTATATCAAGCTGTGCTTGACACTCCGAGGACCAGACTTACTAAGCTGTCAGTTTGGAAAAGTGGAGATGTTGCCCAGAGCAACCAATCAGATTCTAGCTCTAGTATGCGATAGAAAAGGGAGAGCTGCAATCTGATTGGTTGTTATAGGCAACAGCTCCACTTTTAAAAACCCGTAACTTAGTAAATCTGGCCCAAATGCGTCTCTGGCGGTGATCTGATGGTGGACCCCAGCTGTATGTGGCCATCTCTGTGATCCCTTGGGAAAAAACGCCCATCATTTGCGCAGTGTTCTGGTCGCAGGTCTCTACCTTAATATTTCCAATCTGTCATCATTTTAAGTGGTTTTGATTGCTTTGCATTTTGCGGCTACGCAAATACCTGAAGTGGCTTTTTTCCAATTCAGAAAAATATGTACGTCATCAAGCCCCCCCCCTTCCCCTGGAACTATAGATTTCATGAGTCATTGGCAGGGGTGGGGCTTTATTAAGCTCCTTCCTATTGCAGTAAATGTTGGCAACCCTGTTTAATGGCCTGATTCAGATCTCCGTGTGTTTTCTGTACCCAAGGTGTGGCAGTATGCATGGAGGAGTGCGGAGTTCTGGATACTTACATCCAGACAGACCTTAGCGTCCATCCAAATCCAGATCCGGAAACTGCGTATCGCCACCCCCGGTGCTTAGTTCTCCTTCCTATCTCCGTCTGTCTGGTTGGGATTAGGCATGTGGAAGAGAAATGTTCCTCCCCCGTACGGATCTAGCATTCGGAAATGAGTGCTGCACGCTAGGAAATCCGTAGCGTAACCTGGCGCGTCCATGCACAGTTATCACTTTTTAAACGTTACCAATTGAGGATCAGACCCTTTATTAACACATTTCACTTTTTGGCATTTACATAAAACAATCCCTATGAACATTTTAAAATTATATTTCCCGTGTAGCAAATTTTGTGTAGAAACTCCAAATTCAACAAATTGCATAAACATAGTAGATTCAGGATATTATTATTAATGCTTATTTTATATAACATCACAGGAGCTATATACTAAGGTCCATAACACATTTATACATACACACAGAGGTGGATTGGGAACTTAGTGACCCTGAAAAAAAATCTGCAATCAGCCACACGTGGATGGGATCAACTATCATAAGGTTCAAAATATATGTACACTGAATAAAAAACCTTAATAAAAGAAATGCAAAATATATGATATGGGGGAAGGGTTATGCATCAACAATTAAGTACAAGAAGAAATGTTATGTAAAAGACTTACAAGAAAATACAGCATCTACTTATATAGCATTTATAGTTACCTTTGTACAATGAAGGTAGTCACTTCCACCCAAGTGACCACCACCCGATACATACAGCATCCTAGTGACCACCACCCAATACATACAGCATCCTAGTGACAAGCACCCAATACATACAGCATTCTAGTGACAAGCACCCAATACATACAGCATTCTAGTGACCACCACCCAATACATACAGCATCCTAGTGACCACCACCCAAAAAAACAGCACCCTTATGACCACTACCCAATACATACAGCATCCCAGTGTAAACCACCCACTACATATATCATTCTAGTGACCACCACCCAGTATATACAGCATCCTAGTGACCACCACCCAATACTTAGAGCATTCTAGTGACAACCACCCAATACATACAACGTCCTATTGATCTCCATTCTATACACACATAATTTTAGTAGCCACCACCTATGATAATCAACCTAGTTTTCTTCAAATAAAAAATAGATGCTGAGTGACCTCTAGAGGAGACCGGCCTACCAGGAAAATTCCCTGTAAGTCCTACCATGGCCAAGCCGCCCTTGCATACACATTAGGGTTATTTTAGTCAGCAGCCAAGTATCCTACCAGCAACGTGTGGACGGAAACCGAAGAACCCGGAGGAAACCCACACAGACACAGGGAGAACATACAAACGTCACACAGATAATAAAGTCTAGCTCAGGAACCACACATGACCTCAGCGCTGTGAGATACAAGTGCTACTCACTGAGCCACCAGCTATCAGATGATAGGCAGCAATGTCTGAACCTTATATAAGTCTAGATAAAAAGATCCAATATTGAGACAACTAATTATTTTGAAAAAGAGACCAGAAAAAGGAATTCTCGTGCATTAATGTATAACTGTAATTTATGAAATGCATAGAAAACACCTATGACCTAGTTAAACGTCGCAGTCTTAATTTCTTCCGTAGCACCCTGGGTATGTAAATACACCAATACATATTTATAACGAAGCTTCCGCTGACTGCGCTGGGGATTGTGGCCCTTTATTGGACGTAATAACAGGTTGTGTCTGGCGGTGTTAAGCCTGTGATTTTAAGAGACAAGTGTGAGGGATATATGATCGATTCCCTAACGGAACGTTACATCTCACTACCAAGCTGTAACGCAGAGTCTGGAGTGCGCATAAATCAGCGCACAAGCCATCACGGTTTCATGAGTGTCTCACGGTAAGCGGCCAGTGGCAGAAAAGTTCATTCATCTAAATAGCAGAGCTGCAGATTACTGGGGATCAAGGTCCCTGTAATGTGTTTTTCCTTTCCCTTTAAATAAAAAAGTCTCAGGGCTGAGTTGTGCGTCAGTTGGTAAAAATTTAAAGCTCTTCAACCTCACCTACAAAGCTCTTTCCTCCTCCACTACACCCTACCTCTCCTCTCTCCTATCCAGTGATACTCCTACCTATACTTTAGTGTGCTAACAATTACCTTACTTCTTACCTGATTACCACCTCTCATTCCCACATTGAAGATTTCTTGCGCAGTAACTTTGAAGATATACAGCATTTCATCATACTATGGATCAAAAGTAACAAAATAGAGGTTTTTTTGCCTACACTATAAATGTATTTATGCTTTAAAATGTTTTCTCCTAATTTTTTTTTATTGCAAAGTATTTGATCACAGACAGGATCCAGAACTAATAACAACAGGGTACTTACACATTCCGAAGAGCCTGTGCGATCAAACTGCGCATGTGTACAGATGACTGTTATGCATTAACGATACGCAGGGCAAAGGATACTGCATTCCGTGCAGTCTCTCACAGCTTTGCGCGCACGGAGCTAAATTCTGCTTGCGTACGCTGAAAACGGCTGCATGCACACACATTTAAATGAGGCCCTAAATTTCAATGCATATGTACTCACTCATCCGTAAGTGCTCATTTATAGATTTTACAGGGAGTATAGAGAGTGGCACCTGAACTGTGTCTTTTGCAGTCAGGTGATAGATTGAGTAATGACACAAGACGCGATAAGCTAAGACATTGCTGATAATTATTCAGTGCACAAAGTGCTGACACTATTTGTACAGTTTAGCAACGTTTTATACAGGAAAACGCATTTACATATATGCAGAAAAAAGTCAAATTATTTACTTTGTAAATGTTACACCTTGTCACAAGACGTGAAAGAGCTATAATAACGTCTAAAGAAAAATTAATGACAGCGTTGCTTGTGTTAGACGGGATTGTGACACTGTAGGATAGATCTTCTATAAAGGATAAGCAGAGGTGTGGGCCATCAGCATCAATCAGATTGTAGATATCATTTACTGTACACATCATAGTGCATCCTAGGACATAAGAGCTAGGATCTGATTGGTTGGCATGCGCTTTCCTACTTGAAGCATTAGTGGGCACGATCCCGAGGTGTGTACACCAGCTGACGTGATTTTGGAGGGTGCATGCACAGAGCAGAAGACCTCGCCGTTACACTTAGTTCAGACCCTAACGTAATCAGAGCTGCTGAGGCTGGCGTATCGTGCGAGGGTGGAGGTACGTAGGCAATGTACAGTAAGGGGCGGGGCCCAAACCAGTGCAATCCAGAGCCCAACTGAAACGGAACAGCGGACACTGGCCGGATTCACAAGACTGTACGTGTTGCACATATGGTCTTAAAATACCGCATGCGTAGTAACTATTTTACCTAATCTACGTATCGTTTCGTTACGTAGATTGCGTGAAAGCAACATTTGTTCCAGCCCCTAAGTCCTGGGAACTGACTCAAAGACTTTTTTTTTGTCCCGTGCGTTGGAATTTCAGGCAGTAAATGCTTTTATATATTTAGGAAAACGCTGTCGGAATATTTTATTGGTTTAGGTTTAAAAAATATACTGCGCTAAAAAAAATGTATACATTTTTTTTAAATATTTGTTTTAGTTCATTCAAATTTGTTACATGATACAAAACAGTGTACGGCACTACTCCTGTGCCACGCAGCGGCATTGCCTTTATCCACTGTATGCCCGAACGCTATGTACCGTAATTGGTCGCCATCCAAAGGCACCATTGTGTGCGCTGTTGGGTCGTGCGCAGCCTGACTAACTTTTACAAATGCATGGCAGGTTACAAAGCAGTCCAGCGAGTCTCTTTCGCTATGTCCTCTCCACTGTCTGTTTTTTGTTTATTGCACACAAATACCACACCTCCCAACATGTTGGGAGCCGCCTCTGCTCGGCACAAACTCCGCCTCTGCCCAGAACCAGCCCAGCCCACTTCCCATCCAAGCCCCACCCCCATTATGCCGCACAGGGAGAAAATCAAATAGTTATTTAAAGATACAAACAAAACCCTTCCTACAGTGCAGCCCAGTTATCGGGACAATATCAGAACTGTCCCGCTGGCATTGGGAGCTATGAAATACTGAACCGTTTTAACTTTTAAACTCTAATTTAAAGTTGAGCTACAAAAACATTTGCCCTCCGCTCATTCTGTTCGCCGATTTTGCATTTACCTCCCCTGCAGTTCAATATGTTTTTATCCGGCTGCAGATATTTTTTTTTTTGCTTCTCTCCTGGATTCTGGTGTAAGCCGGGTGTATTTACACAGCCAGACATACATTACGCAGCTCCTGGATTTTGCTGGTTTTAATGGTGTTTGGAAATGAATGTAAACTCTCTGAGGGGACGCTGAGGTCTCTCACGTGTAGCACCAGAGCATTTCTCTTCACCTGGGCCTTTGTGTTGGCTTTGTACCGGATTATTGACATTGCTGGGAGCCTGTGTGCAGGCAGCTCGGGGTAAAAATGCTGTCAGAATATAGAGACGATTCCTGGAAAGGATTTGTCATGTCTCAGAGAACTGTTATTAACCGTCAGGACTTATTGGGTAAAGCTCTCGCTGTCAATCATGCAACGATCAGCAACAAACTGCTGTTTGTTGTTGACTGAATAGAATCTGTTAAATTCACCGACAACTCTGCTCCTCTCCGAGACTGTTAATGCAGAAAGTGTTTGCTGTGGATCAATCTACTACACACAGCCGAGACGGACAGCTCTGGCGTAATACTATGCTCCAACGTGGCAAAATGAGCCCAAACCCTGATAGATGTAGACCCCCACACCGATTGTAGCTTAGTTATGGTCAGACTTGAGACCCTTTCAGCTAAATTGTTCCATTAAATAACCGCTAAAAGCAAAGCGCTCGATCTAAACTTAAGACCGTTATACATACGTAAGCGTTAATCCCCTCCCCCTGGCATTGACTTACGTGTTCAGAACATAACGCTGTTGTACGTTCCTAACCCCGCCCATACTGTACGGTTTAAATGCCTACCAATGCGTATTTTCGGCTTGCATAGGGAGCCACGCCCTATCATACGGAGTTAAGAGCAAGCTACGTACGTTACGTTGGGTAACATCTGCTACACACCTGCGCATTGCGTCCTACTGTGTAAATTGGCTGTCGTTATTAGACCTTATTCAGGGAGGAAGGGGAACTCTGAATCAGAAGGGAGGTGGGGCCTGAGCCTGGATGGGTGGGACTAGGCGGAGTCAGGCGCTGTAGCGCTCAGCACTCATACATGGAGCTCCGAGCGCTGTGTTAAGCCGTTGGCCTCTGACAGTTTGCTTGCAGTGCAGGTGCAGAAGGGATGACTGCCAGAGGCCCCTCTCTCCTCCAGGGCCATAGCAACTGCAGCCCTTGCTCCCCCTATTGTCACACCCCTGAATTGCGCGCTTCTCTAGGTACTAGGGTCCGTATTCAGAGATCCGGGTGACGATCGGATCGCAATTATACGCACGGCCGGTGCAGGCCAAACCCCCTCACAAGCACGACATTCCTCTCTCTCTCTTGGCTGTGCTGTCGGAGAATTCCGCCACCATAGACCACTTGTAACTTTCCGTGTGCGTTTCCGTGCATATGTGTCCTCCGTACGTACGATTCATGATAGTCACGCCCACTGTCCTTCATTTTAATGCCCCTCCCGGCCCATTTTTATTCAAATTTACCTGTGCGTTTTTTTTGCATCGCATATCGGTCCGTATGTACCCAAGTGCGATTCTCAAGTCCGTACGTAAGGCACTTCCGCCCGTATAGTCTATGCTAACTACGTAAAGTTACTATGAAGGCGCAGTTGGTCCGATCGTAAAAAATACGCACAGAACTAGCCGAGAAATTAGATCTCTGAATATGGCCCCAGAATTCTATCTCTACTCTGAAAGCTAGAATCTAAATATGAAAAAGAAAAAAATCCCCTTACCGATCTTTAAATAACCTCATTGATACGCAAGGTGCTGATTGTGACCATTTTAATTCATGTGGCGCTGCGAGATTTTTGTTATTTAATTTTTCTTAATTATTTTGAGGGGTTTTTATGTGTCTCCCTGGAGGCTGCGAAGCAGAGATACTAAATAATGTAAATTTGTAAATATTGCAATGCAATGCAGAATATATGAGCACATTGTAAATAAATAATATCAGTAATAACAAATGCAATATAAAGCCGAGAATTTATCCTCCGCGCTCGCTGCTGCAGATAACGCTTCCGCTGATAATAAGTCGTGGCGCTCGGCTCATAAAATAGACGGGCAACAGGTAGAGGCAATCCGTTATTCCCGCGTATGGAAACGCAGCCGGGAAAAGGCTTCTTCTGATTGCAGAATATGGAGAGAGGAGAAAGCGATGGTTTTACGGATGAACAAAATCTAGGGTCAAATTCTACGGAGATCGAGTTTGACGCTAAGGATCTCTATATGGTGATGTAGAATCTTTAGCTATTATAATGATCCATGGTTTCCTACTTTTGCAAATGAATATCAGGGAGATTGTAAGAGCACTATCAAGGTGCTGCACCAAAGGGGTGTGTCCTGTAGCGTCAAAGAGGTGTGTCCTGTGAATAGCTCCACCCATAGGTGTATCTAGCACTGCCAGGAAAACTATTGTACAATAAAAATGTCAGTATTTATTGATTATTAAATTGTCAGTGAATACTTTCATTACTATCTTTATAGAAAAGCTAAAAGTGATGCTGCAGCTGATTAACAAGATTCTTTCATTACATCTTGGCCTCCATGAAATTGGTCGTCTCCATAGACCTCAATGGATGAAATTAGAATCAGGGAGATTACCAAACACTTCAGGGAGTCAGGGAGATCACCCAATCTTCAGGGAGTCCCCTGATATTCAGGGAGAGTTGGCAACTATGTAATGATCCTAAGAGCTGGAGTTTTGGAAATTGTGGGCCGTATTCAGAGAACCTTTTTATACGGCCCGTTCCGTGCATATTTTTAGGTGCTTTTCAACGGCGCATGCGTAGTAACTTATTTTACGTAGTTAATGTAGACTATATGCGCATAAGTGCCTCACGGACGGACATGTGAATCGCACTTGGGTACATAGGCCCTGATTCAGAGATTGAAAATAAGAACTTAAAGTTACACCTGGGCTAAACCATGTTGATTTCAGGGCAGTCAAATTTTATTTGTTGCAACAGTATTATAGTTAAAAGGTGATGTTTCCCAGCTCAAGTCTAATTAGCAGTTTAAAAGTGAAGATGATCAGGTATCTGTGTGCAATTAGTAAAAGCAAAGCATTCTCCCTGCATGCATAGAATAACATTAACTTGACTCCCCCTGAAATCAACATGGTTTTACCCAGGTTTAACTTTAAGTTCTTATTTTCAGCCTCTGAATCAGGCCCAATACATCCGGATATGTAACGCAAAAATACGCGTGTGAAAATAAAAATGGGCAGGGGAAGGCATATAAATGAAGGCATGTGGCGCGACTATCATGAATCGCCTGTACGGAGGACACATACGCACACAACTGCTCACGGAAAGTTAGAAGTGGTCTATGAAGGCGGAAGTCACCGACAGCACGGCCGATAAAGGGGAGTGTCATGGGTGTGAGAGGGCGTGGCCTGCACCAGCCGTGCGTATAATTGTGGCCCGATCTGGAAACGGTCTCTGTCCTGTGATCTCCTGCGGAGCTCCTCCTCTAGCGCTTTCTTTCTGCGAGCATGCATGGCAGGAGAGGACCTAAAGCTCCTGACAGCGCTGGAGGAGGAGCCTGTAGCTGATTCTGTAGGGGATGTAGTTGCCATTGCTGCGATTCCATTTTCATCATGGATAGAGCCTACTGCTTAATCACTGGTTAGGCTGCCGAGAGGGGACGGTTAGGAAAGGGTTAAGGCTAGGCTGTGGGATGGGGATGGTTAGGGCTAGCGTATGGAGAGGGTTAAGGCTGTGGGACAAGGATGGACAAGGTTAAGGTTAGGATGAGGGTTAAGGTTAGGTTGTGGGACAAGGATGGCCAGTGGAGGGTTAAGGTTAGGTTGCAGGACAGGGATGGTTAGGGCTAGGGTTAGGAGAGGGTTAAGGTTAGGCTGCGGGACTGGGATGGTCAAGGTTAGGATTAGGAGAGGGTTAAGGTTAGGCTGTGGGATGGGGATGGTTAGGGCTAGGGTTAGGAGAGTGTTTAGGTTAGGCTGTGGGATGGGAATGGTTAGGGCTAGGATTAGAGCAGGGTTAAGGTTAGGCTGTGGGAAGGGGATTGTCAGTGTTAGAGTTAGAAGAGGGTTAAGGTTAGGCTGCGGGACTGGGATGGTCAAGGTTAGGATTAGGAGAGGGTTAAGGTAAGGCAGCAGGTTGAGGATGGTTATTGTTAGGAGGACTTTAGGTCTAACTGTTGGGGGCGCTATACCTAAAAACAGCCAGGCCTCATGGCAAGGGCAGCTGTCTCATGCCCCTTCCCTGCCATGGGTCGAGTGCCGGACAGACCTGTGATTTCTCCAGAGCTGTAGCTTTGATAAATGCCATGAAGGAGAGAGAAGCCGACATATGAAGATAAAGAACAGCTATACAGTATGTCTCTCTCCTCATCCTAAATAGACCCCCGAGGACTGACCTTCTCACCAGGATGATAGGTCTGTACAATCGCTTCTCTTTGCAATTCCCAGCAGATTATTGTGGTCCAACTTTCTGGGGAACTGTTCGGTCAGTTGAAAAATTTGTGTTTTGCTTTGGACATTTTGGATGGAAACTTTCCCTTCAGCATCTAGACGGATGTTTTGCACATTAGAGAAGGTTCAATACGTGATTCTTAAGTGTATTTATACAATCAAACATTCACCACAACAGGACTTTTATCAGAACTTGAGATTGTGGCATTAAACGTGGAGCGGCAGAGTACAGGGCGCCCTCTCCCCCATCATCCAACCGGGCACCTTAACGGAATAACCACACGGCGACATTTGCTGCGAGGGTCCATGGTTTATTAAATTGGGGCTAAATTAGAATTGATGACTATATTCATTTGTCATCCAAGAGTGAATAGGTGGCCCAAATAACAGATGGGGGGTTCAGCACGTTCCCCTCAACAAACCCCCCAAAGGCCAACTCTCTGTGCTAACCTTTTTGTGCCCCTTTGAAACCGGTCTTCAAGCAAGAACAGTGAATCCCGCTCACACCTGTGCACCCAGCACCTAGAAGGGGGCAGACACTAAGACCCAACCGCTAGAGTATGAGGTCCTCGCATCCATCCCGGGTTGTGTTTGTTGCCAGACCCGTTTCCGCCTTTTTCCCCAAATTCCCCCTTTTTGCTGACCCCCCACTGCTACCACCCAACTATGCACCATCTAGAAAAGGAAAAATTCAAAGCAAAGATTAAACATAACGATCCAAAAACTGTAAGGGAGGGAGGGAGATTCCACAATAACATCCTGTCCACTAGCCTTTAAATAACTTCTTTTAGCAGGCGGTTCAGGGGGGTAGGGGGGTGGGGGGGAAGGAGCCAGACAGAATTGTGGCTGAAAGCTGTCTGAGGCTAGACAATGCTCGGTGCTCCATATATGAGGACTGAGTTCTACCGCGGTATATCAGTCACATTCTTTGCAGCCCCTGTAGTTACATCTCTGCTTGTGAAGTAAAGTATAGACATGGTAGAGAGGAATGAACAATATAAATCAGAGACTCGCAGTAAGCCAAGGGCTTTCATACAGTCGACAGAACTGTCACATTTAATACATACGTGCCGAAATTTTGTGTAGCAGTTGAGGCAGAAGATGCAGAAGAGTGAGAGAGATAAACAAGCAGTAAGTGAGGAAATGAAGGTCTGTGTATAAGAGGATGGAGTCAGGACTCTGAGATAGGGAAGTAGCCTGCTGGTGCAGCAGATGAAGCAGAAGGTGCAGTAATAGAGGAGAGCACCAGGAATCAAGGACATAAGATAAAGCTGGGAGTATATTACGGGAGAGTGAGGGAGATAAACAAGCAGTAAGTGAGGAAATGAAGGTCTGTGTATAAGAGGATGGAGTCAGGACACTGAGATAGGGAAGTAGCCTGTGGGTGCAGCAGATGAAGCAGAAGGTGCAGTAATAGAGGGTAGCACCAGGAATCAAGGACATAGGATAAAGCTGGGAGTATATTACGGGAGAGTGAAGGAGATAAAGAAGTAGTAAGTGAGGTGTAGAAGGTCTGTGTATAGGAGGATGGAGCCAGGATACTGAGCTAGGGAGCAGTCTGTGGGTGCAGCAGATGAGGGAGAAGGTGCAGTAGTAGAGGGAGAATACTGGGAATCAGGGACATAATTCCCCACTGTCGGAATGAGTTACAGCACATAATTCAGAATTGTTTGTAGTGCGTTCTAATGGGTAACTACTGTATTCATGCACAAAACACACACACATTCGGAGCGCGTGGTTGGTCAGACGTACGCAATTATAGATCCAGGACCGTATTTACACATACGTTTTTTGCGGAGGATTGCACGCAGATTAGGAACGGATTAACTGCGCACGTGTAGTCACTTTTTCCATGCAAAATACGTAGTATTTACGCACATAAGTACTTTAGGCACAGACTTGTGAATCGCACCTAGCGACATACGGAAGGGCCGTGGTTTTTATCCGTACGGTAGAGGTTACGTGAAAGTGGGTGGCGGAAGCACTTAAATGGGCATCAGAGGCTGCCCGTCTATTGTGGAAGCACAAGTATCAGCACCATCCAGCTCTCCTGGTTGGCTGGGAATTGTAGTGCTTCTAAATGCCTCGACTTTAGACACTAGAGACCTGATTCACAGATAAGAAAATGTGTTTTTTTATGTGCGTATATTTAGGAAGGGATTTACTGCGCCGGCGAAGCACCTTAATTTACGCAATTTACTTAAGATCAGGACGGCTCTGAATCACCATGACGACAATACTTCTTCTAGGTTTGTAATGACCGGAGAAGGAAGCGGCGGGCAGGGAAAACTTAAGAATGGGGATAAGAAGATTGGGTGGAGGGAGCCATTTAAGGGTCTGATTCAGCGTATCTGGCCGAAATGACCTACTGCGCATGTGTCGTAGGTTTTTACGCTATCTACATAGCCGATCGGTACATAGGGCCTGATCCAGAACTACGCATCGGAGTGAATTTACGCGTGGCGGAGACGTAAATTCGCAGTTTAGAACGCACTGCGCATGCGAACCATAGAAAATACGCACATTCACGTAGCGTAATTGTGAACGTATGGGCCATTCACGTATGTGTCACGTCAATACTTACGTGTGGGCGTACCAATTTTACGTTCCTCCAAAATACGTCTGAAATACGTGAAGTAGGCGGGGGGGTGGTATTTAAAGTGTACAGTATGGGCGTGCTTAGCTGCGTACGTTCGCAGTCAGTACGTCCGTTAGCGGACGTACGCTATTACGTTTGAAAAAGTTAAGGTAGGGTTTGGGTAGCGTTACGTGTGAAAAAGTTAAGGTAGGGTTTGGGTAGCGTATCTTGACAAAATACGTCCGTGCAAGGGGTGTGCCGAGGGGAGTGTAGCGAACTTACGTGTACAAAAATACGCTCCGCGAATAAACGTACGGCACACGTAGTTCTGGATCTACCCCAATGAATAACAGACGTGTTGTCTTTGTTCATGAAATCTGTACAAAACAATCTGAAAATATATGGAATTAATAGCGTGTCGCACATAATAGCGAAAAAAACGGAGAAAAGCAAAGCAGTCAGGTCCTTACGATGCCAGATGTAGACAATTGTCCTATATCATATTAAGGAATCTGCCTCCCGTTGGGATCCACAGCCAGGCCTCTCTAATTTACTAATAAGCATCTAAATGACTTCTTCCCATCCACCCGACCCGCACGGCATATGTTCCCCCCCCAGAGGAGAGTTATATATTTCTGTCACTTGAAAGCTGTGAGTTATGGGGACAGATCTGTTTAACAATCCCAGCGCCGGCAGCCGCCGTTCCCTAAAAACGCCCCAAGGACCTTTCTCTGAGAGCAGCCAAGTGCAGCACCGCCTGGTGAAGAGTTCCCGGCAGCCAGAGGGGGGCGGAGGGAGGATGTGTTGTGTTCTGGGGGCTCTTCCTCCCCTGTGCCCGGGAGGCACAATGCCTCTACGTGGGCTCATCACTTGCTGGAGTCGTTGTCTCGGAAGCTGCACAGTGAGAGGAGAGAAGTCCCCATCGGAAATCACATCAATCTTCCTGCAGCAGTTTCTCCGGAAAGTTTTCTTATCTTAGTTTTTCTTTGTTTGTTTGTTGGTATTTATCGTATCTCTTTGCTTTGCCGTGCGACATAAAATGCGTATCTCTGCCGTATTTACACTTCCGGTCTGGAGAGCACGAGCGGCGTTAAACACGTGGACCCTGATCTGGATTTAAGTGCTATATCCCCACATCAGCCTCCGTCGCGGCATACAAAATTCGGCACACAGTAGTGCCGGCCCCTCCGTCTGCTCTCCTGCGTTCAGAATGCATTTCCGTGCCCTGGACCGTGCCTTAATAAAGCATTCCGCAAATAACGCATGAACGTCACCTGAATTCCTTCATTCTGCACCCGGCTCGTTCCTACTCTCATTTTACATATCTGTGGATCCGCACCTAACTCACCCGTTCTGCTCCTAACCTTCTTAAGAAAGAAACTACGCACAGACATTGCCTCTCCGGCTAAACTAACTCACCCTCCTCCCAAGTCTAACTAAGCAGACCCCGAGGTGGCATTAGCACGCTTCTCTCTTCCTAAACTACTCCGTACTGTCTGCAAAAGACCACACAGAGGCAATCTACACACCTAACTGGCACGTGTATTGGGTAAATAACCCACTATACAAGGGTAGTAGCAGATGCTTCTTAAGTGTTAAAATGGTCCCAAGACTTTATAATGCACTGTATGCTGTGTTATTCATTAGAGACTGCAGGCGGTGTCTGTATGTAACACTGTGCAGTCCCCAGTATTATAGATTGTACACTGGAGATGGTGGATTGTATTATGATTATACACTGGAGATGGTGGATTGTGTTATAGATTGTACACTGGAGATGGTGGCCCACAGCGGACCCTGACCCCCCAGAACACACTGCACACACCTATACACACTCACTCCCCTATACTGGTCACACTCACACGCCGATACTGATCACACTCACACGCCAATACTGGTCACACTCACACACATACTGGTCACACTCACATCCGTTTTACTAATCACACAGATCTTATAATCACACTCATACACACCTGTTATCGTAATCGCGCTCGCTCACACACACACCTCTAGAATTCTATGCACTTATACACCTATAGTAATATCACACACCTCTAGAATTATTACTATAGGTGTATAAGTGCATATATCACACACAGCTGTAGGGGATTGTGTGGCTGTGCTATAGGGAGCAAGCTGCAGATAATTATTTGTTCAGTGAAACTAACACACAAACCCACAACTCCTTCCTCTACACTATCACACATCCCAAACCACCCATACACCCTATAGGGGCGAGACTCCATACCACACAGTCTATAGGGGCGAGACTCCATACCACACAGTCTATAGGGGGGAGACTCCATACCACACAGTCTATAGGGAAAGGGAAAATCCATACCACAGAGTCTATAGAGGGGTGACAATCCATACCACAGAGTCTATAGAGGGGTGACAATCCATACCACAGAGTCTATAGGAGAAGGGAGAATCCATACCACACAGTCTATAGGGGAAGGGAGAATCCATACCACACAGTCTATAGGGGGGGGACAAACCCAACCCCACAGTCTA
>WWET01007730.1:0-14071 GCA_011038615.1 Limnodynastes dumerilii | reverse complement strand
AAAGTGAGCGTGAGGGGGGGGGGCTGTTGGGCAACCAAAATCCCCCCCGGGGTTGCGCTTAGCGGCTGTGTGCCCATACACTGCTGTAATTTCTTGAACTCCAAAAGGCGCCATTGTGTGTTTTTATAAACGCGGCCTTTGAATCAGCCCAGTGGTGAGGGCAAAGACTCCCAAACTAACCCTGGTCATGCCGTGTGCGCTCGGCTCTGAGTCAGAGAATGATTTTCCCATCGAGACTGAGACTGTGGCAAAACATAACGGGGGGGGGGGGGAGCTGTGGGAAACGGGGGGGGGGGGAAGAGACGATGATGCACTTTAAGGAGCGGAGAGGCCAGATTTTATGTTACCAGAGACGTGAAATCAAACAACTAAATGTAATCAGTTCCAGCTCCATTTGACTCTTTTGATCATCTAAAATGATCTGAAAGAAGGAAAAAAATACAGTCAATGACAACAATCAAAAATCAATATTCTACAACAAAGCCTGAAACTTCTCTGCCGTGATTGCACAGAGGTCGAGGACTGGACTTTGATGTGATAAATACACTTGTTCTCTTTAGCTTTATCCACTCTTCTTATCTAGAGAGAACAGAGCGGATCACAGTGATGTGACAGGGACAGGTCCTAATATGCGTACGCAAGCGATTTTACGCCAGCCATTCTGTACACCAGCAGTTCCGCTTTGAAAAGTTAAGGTAGGTTCTGGGAAGCGTAAAACGGCCAAAGTACGGACGAGCGCGAGAAAATACGCTACACGATGAAACGTAACAAGCCCAGGTCTGGATCTACCCCAGTGTCCGCACCTAACTCTCCTGATCTGCCCCCCAACCCACCCCCGTTTCTAAGAACCTTGGGGTAGATCCAGAACTACGTGTGCAATACGTTTCCAGGCGTAGCGTATTTTCGCACGCGTATGTTCTATACACTCCCCTAGACACACCCCTCGAATGTACATAATTCACCGAGTTCCGCTTCCCAAACCCTACCTTAACTTTTTTTTGCGCGTAACAGCGTACGTCCGCTAACGGACGTATAGACTACGTGAACGTACGCCGCTTAGCACGCCCATAATGTACACTTTACATACAAACCTCCACCTACTTCATGTAAATCGAACGTATTGTTGACTCATGGAAAATTGGCGCGCCCACACGTAAGTATTTACGTGACAATTACGTGAATGGCCCATACGTTCACAATTACGCTACGCTAATGAGCGTATTTTCTATGGTGCGCATGCGCAGTACTTAGAAATAGGCGATTTTACGTCTCTGCCACGCGTAAATTCGCTCCGATGCGTTGTTCTGGATTAGGCCCCTTATGGCCATAGAGCTTCCCTAACTAACCGTTAGGGATGCCCTATGGCCAAAGATCACTTCCCCGCCCTCCCCAGGTCATTTAATTCCCTGCACCCCCACCCACTCTTTTTTTAAAAAAAGGACATAGATCGCATTTACAATGGTCATTTCCTGAAAGAGCGTTCTTAAGAAGCCGGAGCGTCTTAAGCTTGAATACAGTCCAACTTGTGCACCTTCAAATATGCTCACTGTACCCTCCAGGTGCATCCGAGAGACCGGAGTCTGCTCCGTATTCCATCCAAGACGTACCTGACAACTACACAAAGTGGACACAGATGTTTCTGAACAATCCAAATGGATATTTTTGCCGATACTATAACATGGATCATATGTCCAAGCTGGTTTGCATAAAACAATGCCTCATGTCTCAAAGCAACATAGAAAAATAGACATAGTGAGTGACGGAGGAAAGGAACCATTCTGCCTTTTATTTTATTGTATTTTTACAATTAGACCCTATTTGACCTTCAATTTAGTTTGAGATTTAGGATATCTTTATATTTATCCCAAGCATGTCTACATTGTGCTACTGTGTTACCTCTACCCCCTCAGATGGGAGAATATTCCACTGATCTATCACCCTTTCACTGACCTCATTATCCGCACATTTCCTCTGAATCTACCACCCTCTAGTTTATATTCATGCCCCTTTTGTTCTATTACACCTCGTCTAATGGGAATCTCCTCTAATATGATAACACTCCCTGATATTTTTAAGAGCTGCTACTATATAATAGGTTGTAACCCTTCTATCATATCCCCTCTCCCTCCTGTACCTGGTTATATCTCTTCTATCATATCCCCCTCTCCCTCCTGTACCTAGTTATATTTGTTCTATCATATCCCCCTCTTCCTCCTGTACCTGTTATATCTCTTCTATCATATCCCCCTCTCCCTCCTGTACCTGGTTATATCCCTTCTATCATATCCCCCTCTCCCTCCTGTACCTGGTTATACCCCTTCTATCATATCCCCCTCTCCCACCTGTACCTGGTTATATCCCTTATATCATATCCCATTCTCCCTCCTGTACCTGGTTATATCTCTTCTATCATATCCCTCTCTCTTCTCTGCTGTAATACATAATACATCCTTTAGTCTCTCTGGTTATGTTTTAGGGCACAGTGTTTTTTGCATGGGCTGTAATGTAGTTGCAGATATGGAGCAGTCTGGAGATAAGGCCAGACAATGATATTTATACCATGTACGGACTGACACACTGTATTTGCTTGGTGCATTATGTAAAACACATTGGCGGTTCCCCTTAATACCATACAGCTATAACCTGGGGCTTTCATTTTGTGGACTCAAATTCCTGATCTAGTCTGGCAAAGTTAAACAGTTTTCTGTGTAGGAGGGAAGGTAACTTAATAAAAGTAACTGAAAGAAATATCCAAAAATAAAATATCCCCCTGCTCGTGGAATCCAGGGGCCAGATTTACTAAACTGCGGGTTTGGAAAAGTGGAGATGTTGCCCATAGCAACCAATCAGATCCTAGCTCTTACTTTCTTTTTACACACTAGAGAATGTCAGCTAGGATCTGATTGGTTGCTATGGGCAACATCTCCACTTTTCCAAACTCGCAGCTTAGTAAATCTGGCCCCAGATCCGGTCCTTACTTATTTATTTTAATTAAACTTCGCAGTTTTTTATTTTTTAAATTAGAAAAAATTCTAGATTGAAGGGAAAAGGACACGTTGGCTCATGCAATGTACACCATCATGTCGACCGATACAAGACGCCGTTACCACTGGACAGCTAAGTGCCTTGGCGACATTTTAGTGAATACAAAGAAGGAGAGTTTTTCTTAAATATTAAGGGCCAAATTTACTAAGCTGCGGTTTTGGAAAAGTGGAGATGTTGCCCATAGCAACCAATCAGATTCTAGCTCTCACTTTCCTATGTCATACTAGAGAATAGCAGCTACAACCTGATTGGTTGCTATGCGCAACATCTACACTTTTCCAAACTTGCAGCTTAGTAAATCTGGCCCTAAATATTAACAAATCTCGGAATAAATAGATCGCTACTGTATCTAAAGGACAATACTGCAAAAATGTAATCAGACCCATAAATAAGCTTTAATGCAATATGTGCAGTATGGACGGATTCACGTAGAGAGGACGCGCTTTGTTCGGAGGGTCCTTACAAGCACAGACGCAGAGAGAAAGGAGGAAAATGCCAACACAACACCCTCAGGGACACTATGGTGGGGATATAAGCAAAATGAACAAGGGCAGGCGGTGTAAATAGATTATTCAAGAGGGTCTAGACACAATATCACATGAGTAAGCACCGCAGCGGCCTATAGGGGGAGACAGAGGATCAGAGACACAGGCAGACTATACAGGGACCTATGAGGATCACATAGACACAAACCTATAAGGGGAGACATAGGATTAAAGATAAACACAGACTGTCGGATAGAGAGAGACGCGTGGGGTGCAGGAGCTCACGTTGGCTGCGAAAATTGCTGTGTAATAGAGAGATTGGAGTGCAGATCGGATCCCATAGGCAATGCATGCCCTAGGCATGAATTAAATCCAGGAGGGACACAGAGAAGAGACCTGGGAGCATTGCACGGACACCCCACTAGCTGAGCCGCTTTGCAGACTCTGCTGTATGGATCTTACACATGATCGGTGTCGGGATTGAGGACAGCGATGCCATCTAGACAGCCCGAGACGGCACAGACAGCAGCAGATCGCACCAGGGGCCCCGAGCAGCCCCAGGGCTTTATGTAAACAGTGCTACTGAGAATGCCAGTCAGCCCAACACTTGTCGTGCACATCTGAACACCTGGCGCCACAGACGCCGCCTGCCTGGGTACCCTGCGTGCCAGCATCTGCAGGTGAGGCGGTACACGGGGCAGGAGGGGAGGGGAGGGGGGGGGTTGCTGGGGGAGGGGAGGGGGGGGGGTTGCTGAGGCAATCATCGGGGCATTTTGCATGGTCAAGGTTAAGCTGCACACTTGCACCCAGCCACATGCTCCCCAGGTTGCAAGCTCTTGTGGTGCAGACCTGTCATTGTTAGGTGCACGCTTTGCAAAAATCTCTTCTGCTGCCTGGAATCCTTTGTTGTAAAAGTTTCAGGCTCTTATTGGGCAACAGAGAGATGGAGCAGAGCTCGGGATGATGGGTGGAGGATGAGGGGAAGGTCCTGGGTCCATCTCCCCTGTAAACACGTGCATTGCGACCTCTAAATGACACGATAGTCTACGGTCCCCTCCCGGTGTCTACATGGATGGGCAGCATGCTGGGATTCACCTTTTAAAAGCAACTGTGTGTCGCTGCAAGTTTAAATGTCATTACGACCAGGAGCATGTGACGCTGTCCTCATCTGTCTTATACTGTGTGTTCCTGTCCCCAGAAAGCAGACACTAGATACTGGATAGAACACTGAGGATTTATTATATATCATGCACATCAGCCATACTGACTGCACATCCATAGTAGGCAGGAGAGCTTACCATCCACATGGGTTCATACAGTGTATAGGATAATGCTGTGTAGTTATTGGAGGTCACCTGAACTATGTTGGTTAAAGTGCACAAAATACAATACCTGGAAGACAATTGTCCATTGACATTACGGAGACGCTCACTGTATACTGTGGGGAGGGGAAAGGTGACAATATTCACATGGATGTTACAGGGGCAACAGAAGGTTCATTTCTGAGCCCTTAAAACATCCAATGTGTCCCCTCATTTCATGTAGCTCATAGTTCATATACTTGTACCGCAAACTAATGTCCCCAGGTCACATGGTTATACCTTATATTAATGTCCCCAGGTGACAACATGATAAAACACAGTGATGTCCCCAAATCATATGATTATGTCACACAGTAATGTCCCCAAATCACATGATTATGTCACACAGTAATGTCCCCAAATCACATGATTAAGTCACTGTAATGTCCCCAAATCACATGATTATGTCACACAGGAATGTCCCCAAATCATATGATTATGTCACACAGGAATGTCCCCAAATCACATGATTATGTCACACAGGAATGTCCCCAAATCACACAATTATGTCACACAGTAATGTCCCCAAATCACATGATTAAGTCACTGTATTGTCCCCAAATCACACGATTATGTCACACAGGAATGTCCCCAAATCACATGATTATGTCACACAGGAATGTCCCCAAATCACATGATTATGTCACACAGTAATGTCCCCAAATCACATGATTAAGTCACTGTAATGTCCCCAAATCACATAAGTATGTCACACAGGAATGTCCCCAAATCATATGATTAAGTCACACAGTAATGTCCCCAAATCATATGATTATGTCACACAGGAATGTCCCCAAATCATATGATTAAGTCACACAGTAATGTCCTCAGGCCACAGGATTTTATCATATAGTAATGTCAACAGATCACATGATTATGAGCGCCACTTACAAAACAGCAATACCTTCGTTTTCATGAGATAAAGGACCAGATTTACTAAGCTGCAGGTTCGGAAAAGTGGATATGTTGCCCATAGCAACCAATCAGATTCCAGCTGTTACTTTTTTTTTTTTACATACTAGAGAATGTCAGCTAAAATCTGATTGGTTGCTATAGGCAATATCTCGCAGTAAATCTGGCCCACCTTTCAGGTGAAAACGGAGACATTGCCATTTATTGCCATTTACAATGCAATGATCGTCATGGAAACCATAGCGATCAATAGCATTAGGACCCCAATTGCCGGCCCGCTCTATTGAATGCTGGCTGACTGATCACTTTATTTGCTAAGTGTCGGCGCGGATTTTAACAATCCGTGCTGATATTATATATAACGCCGTTACAGTAAGTATTCCTGCAATCTCCCCATATAACTCCCTTTCCATATATATAACACTAATATCCACAGGTCACATGATTATGCCACACACTAATATCCACAGGTCACATGATTATGCCACACACTAATATCCACAGGTCACATGATTATGCCACACACTAATATCCACAGGTCACATGATTATGCCACACACTAATATCCACAGGTCACATGATTATGCCACACACTAATATCCACAGGTCACATGATTATGCCACACACTAATATCCACAGGTCACATGATTATGCCACACACTAATATCCACAGGTCACATGATTATGCCACACACTAATATCCACAGGTCACATGATTATGCCACACACTAATATCCACAGGTCACATGATTATGCCACACACTAATATCCACAGGTCACATGATTATGCCACACACTAATATCCACAGGTCACATGATTATGCCACACACTAATATCCACAGGTCACATGATTATGCCACACACTAATATCCACAGGTCACATGATTATGCCACACACTAATATCCACAGGTCACATGATTATGCCACACACTAATATCCACAGGTCACATGATTATGCCACACACTAATATCCACAGGTCACATGATTATGCCACACACTAATATCCACAGGTCACATGATTATGCCACACACTAATATCCACAGGTCACATGATTATGCCACACACTAATATCCACAGGTCACATGATTATGCCACACACTAATATCCACAGGTCACATGATTATGCCACACACTAATAGCCCCAGGTCACATGATTATGCCACACACTAATATCCCCAGGTCACATGATTATGCCACACACTAATATCCCCAGGTCACATGATTGTGCCACACACTAATATCCCCAGGTCACATGATTATGCCACACACACTAATATCTCCAGGTCACATGATTATGCCACACAGTAATGTCCCCAGATCACAAGATTATGTCCCACAGTAATGTCCCTTGATCAGATCACATGATTATGTAACAGTGTTTTCCCCAGGTCACATGATTATTATGTCACACAGTAACTTCCCCAGTTCATATGATTATCTCTCACAGTGATGTCTCTAGATCACATGATTATGTCACACAGTGTTGTCTCTAGATCACATGATTATGTCACACAGTGTTGTCCCTAAATCACATGATTATGTAACAGTATTGTCCCCAGGTCACATGATTATGCCACACAGTGATGTCTCTAGATCACATGATTATGTCACACAGTGTTGTCTCTAGATCACATGATTATCTCTCACAGTGGTGTCTCTAGATCACATGATTATGTCACACAGTGTTGTCCCTAGATGACATGATTATGTAACAGTATTGTCCCCAGGTCACATGATTATGTCACACAGTAATTTCCCCAGGTCACATTATACAGTAGTACCCACCATCTCTGTCCCTAAAAACTGTATTTGCATTTTTATATATGAAAGTCTCTCTCTAAAAATGCATCCATAGTTTATTTTTAAGAAACTATGCCCCAGATAGATGCTATATGCATAGCATATGACACTGGTGTACATACAGGGCATAAAGTAGAGGGGAAGGTATTAAGGGACCACACCCCTTGTACAGTGATCACACCCCTTGTGCCATGACTATGCCCCCTTGTGCCATACCCTCCAACATGACCCATTTCATTAGGTACAAAACACTCTGCTTCTCAGTTTTCAACCATCAGTTACTATGGTAACCTCCTTTGTTGAAGAGACAAATAGTTTATTAGATGTCAGTTAAGTGATTTCACCAGGTGAGTGACAGCTGGAAGCTCAGGGGCGGAGTATATTGTACCTAATGGAATGGATCATGTTTTAGGGTCTGTGGTGCCATGACCACGCCCCTATCAAGCCTGACCAATACTAGTGCCACCAGTGTTGGGAGATATGTATAGGTGCAGGATTACATGCTGTAGTGAGGTTGCTGTGTGGAGCCATGATGGAACAATGCAGTCAGCCATATTACAGCTGAGGTTAATGGCAAGTACTGGTATAACTGCTGCTGAGGACAGATGGACAGTCACTGATAAAGAAGCAAATGAGGTGTATGCAATGTTTAAAAAGGTGAAAGGCTCTGGTACCTGTGTAAAACCAGGATGCCAGGGTGAAATGTGGCACTGCCATTAGTCCTTCTGCCATGGCTGATCATAGACAAGGTACAGGCTTCCACATATAGTCTGGTGTAGGCATCAGCAGCCTGTGGCACACCAGGGACCAGATTTACTAAGCTGCAGGTTTGGAAAAGTGGAGATGTCGCCCATAGCAACCAATCAGATTCTTGCTGACATTCTCTAGTATGTCATAGCTAAATGAGATCTAGAATCTGATTGGTTGCTAGGGGCAAATCTGACCACAGGTGTTGTAAAACTACAAGTCCCTTCACGCTTTGCTAGATATCATCTATGCCTGTTCGGTTGGTGCATGCTGGGAGCTGTAGTTTCAAAAGGCCTATGCTTACTCTGGAGACCCCCTTCCCCCCCAGTTCCTAAGAACTCACCCATGTCTTACTAGGCTCTCTTCTAAATACGATTGTGTATCTGAGTACCCTGCAAGGAAAGGGCGAGGGTCTATTTTTATTTATTATTAACAGGTTTTTATATAGTGCAATCAGATTACGTAGTGCTTTACCCCTTCACTAAAAAGAAACAGGAGGGGTGTCTGCAGAGGCTCATCTAATTAACAAAACCACAAAAAATTACTCCTTAGCCTTTTGGATGGCTCAGAATTACATAATTGTTTGTAAACTCTCTGATTGGGATCAGAATATTCCTTGGGGTGTTCTCTTGCAGTGTCCTCCATAGTTTTGTGGCTCAAGTAGTTAGCACTACTGCCTCACAACACTGAGGTCATGAGTTTGATTCCCAGAGTAGGCCTTATTTGTCTGGGGTTTGTATGTATGTTGTAAGGCCATAAAATAACTAAGGAGGCCAAAAACTCATTCTTATTTTTAGTGTGGCAGATAGAAAGTCTATATTCCAATCTTGGCTCAACGAGGTACGAACTTCTATCAATATGTTTAAGGACAATTCATTCTTTATATTTAATATATTTTGGCTGAAGACTCTTTTGGATAAGGAGAAAAAAGTATCTTCATTCTATGGCTGCATGAATCTCTAGACGGTCACAACCCTTGATATATGTGAAAGCTGCTTTCATATCCCCCCTCTCCCTTCTCTGCTCCAAGCTATACATGTTTAGTTCCTCTAGCCTTTCTTGGTATGTTGTGTGACACAGGCCATGCACCATTTTAGTTGCTCTTCTTTGCACAGTCTCTAATGTATTTATGTCTTTCTGGAGATATGGCCTCCAGAACTGAATGCAGTATTTTAGGTGAGGGCGTACCAATGATTTATAAAGGGGCATCACTACTTCTCTCTTTCTGCTACTAATTCCTCTCCCTATGCAACCAAGCATCTGACTTGCCTTTCTCATTGCTTTGTTACATTGCTTGGCTACATTTAAGTCACCTGAAATTTTTTTTGTCCCAAGTGCATGATTTTGCATTTTTTGGCATTAAACTGCAGTTGTCACACTCTTGACCATTCCTCCAGTCTACCTAGATCATCCCTCATTTTCTGTACCCCTCCTGGCCTGTCTACACTGTTAAATATCTTTGTGTCATCTGCAAAAAAGGCATATTTTCCCCTCAATACCACAGGCAATATCACCTATAAAGATATTAAATAGCACTTGTCCAAGTACAGAACCCTGGGGTACTCCACTGGTTACCTTACCATCCCCAGAAGAGATTCCATTTACTACAACCCTCTGTTGTCTATCCTGTGACCAAGATTGTATCCATGCAACTAGCTTTAAGTCCAATCCTAAAGTTTCCAGCTTATTTAACAGTCTTCGATGTGGCACAGTGTCAAAGGCCTTGCTAAAATCTAGATAAGCTATGTCTACAGCTCCCCCTTTATCTAATACCTTACTGACCCAGTCAAAAAATTCAATTGTTTGACATGATCTTCCCCCAGTGGATCCATGCTGCTTGGGATCCTGTAAGTTACTGGATTTAAGGTAATGTACAATTTGTTCCTTTAACAGTTTTTCCATCAATTTCCCTACTACTGATGTGAGACTCACTGGTCGGTAGTTTGAAGCTTCTTCCCTACTTCCACTTTTATGCAGAGGGACGACATTTGCTATTTTCCAGTCCTCTGGAATCACCCGAGTTATTAGTGACTGATTGAACCTGCTCTATCCGGACTTCCTATACATGATGCTTCAAACACAGGGACCAGGTGTCGTTCATAAGTGGTTGAGGCTGAGTATTACAATCTACAGTATTAAACGCAATAACAGACTACTGTCCATACTGAATCAGAGTCACAAGCCACAAAGGGACGGGTTAACGGTATCTGAATATTGATCAATAACAACTCTGGATCTGATCCATTACCATTAATAATAAATGAACTGTTTTATTAATGTATCTCATCTATTAAAACATCAGGTAACTAGGGCCCTTCCCCCGAAGTTGCAGATTCCCTTTTTTTTCTGAACAGTACTTGCAGCAACATCGACTCCCAACTACTAAACCAACCCTTGTCTGCTCAACTAACTACCATCTACTAGATCAACCCTTGTCTGCTCAACTAACTACCATCTACTAGACCACCTCCTGACTCCATTCCTATTCACTATACCAGCTCATGACTACTAGGTCAACCCCCAACTGCTAGACCAACCCTTGTCTACTCGACTAACTACCATCTACTAGAACATCTCCTGACTATTAGATCAACCTATGTCTACTAGACCATTTCCTTTCTACTAACCCAAATCTTGTGTACTAGACTAACTGCCACCTACTAGACCATCTCCTGCTCACTATACCAACTCATGGCTACTAGGTCAACCCTCAACTCTTGTCTACTAGATTAACTAGATCAACTCTAATCTACTGGACCAGCTCCTGGCACTTAAACTGATTCCTTTCTACTAGACCAAATCTTATATTCTAGATGAACTGCCATTTACTAGACCCATTATACCAGCTCCTACTTACTAAGGCAACTCTTGTCTACTAAATTAACTGCCATCTACTTGACCAGCTCCAATCTACTAGACCAGCTACTGACTACTAGACCAACTCCCTTCTACTATACCAAATTGAGTCTATTAGATTAACTGCCCATCACTAGACTAACCACCTTCTACTAGACAAGGTCCTATCACTAGAATAACTGCTCATTACTAGACCAATTACTTTCTACTAGACCAGCTACTAGACTAACTAACTACTAAACCAACTCCTGGCTACCAGACTAACTACCTAGTACTAGTCTAACTTCTGTCTACTAGACTAACTGCTGACTAGTACACTAACTCCTTACTACTAGACCAATTCCATTGTAGTAAATCAATTGCCTCCCGCTGGACAAACTGCCTTCCACTAGACCAATTCCCTTATAGCTGACTATCTCCCTTCCACTGGACCAACTCTCATTTACTAGTTTAACCCCCTTTCACTAGAGCAACTCTCTGACCAACTTTTATCCACTAGAATATGACTTGCCCCGCATTATAAAACATCTCTGTACATGACTCTCTGATAGCCATATACATTGCATAACGGCTATACATCACCTGACAGGTTGGTCCATACCTTATACTGCACAATATTCTGACTCAACAGCTACACATTATGTGATAGTATGTGGTCACTTACCTGCTGATGACTAGACCAACTTCCATTCACTGATCCAACTTCCTTCCGCTGTTTTAAGCTGTCAGCCTCTGTCCCGCGTGACTCCGCCTTTTCCCGCCCTTCCAGACTCAGGACCCTCCTCCTTGCTATGAAGCCACTCCCCTTCCACCCCTGGGTAAATATAGTTGAATATAAATATAGTGTGAAGGAATAATATCTGTGTTTTGTTGTAAATTATGTTTAATGAGCAGGGAATAGAAAATAGGTAATTGTTTGTTTTTAGGGATTGATGTAGGAAATATATGTATGTATTTATTAGTGTACCAGCACCTTACTGCTGAGCTGTGACTCAGTCTGACACTGATTTCCATTCAGTACCCTCACAAATAGTCCTGAATAATACTTAATGTCCTTACATATGACTGGCTGCTCTGGTATGTGAAAGGCAAATCATTATTTCTCAGTTCTCTCATTCTATCCTTGACATTCTGCACATTATTCATGCTAAATGCAATCCATGCTGTACAGTAATCCCCCCTCGCCCCCCTAGAGCTGACACTGCTGGGAAAAGCGCATATCTGGGAAATGGGGTTTGAAAGAGGTGAGATGAGGGGGGGGGGGGCATTGTGTCACATGACCTGCAGCTAATTAGTTTTTTTTCTTTTTATACAAGTATAAGTATAGTGCAGATAGAGTTTTGGGGCATAATGGGGTAGATCCAGAACTACGTGTGCCGTACGTTTATTCGCGGAGCGTATTTTCGTGCACGTAAGTTCGCTACACTCCCCTCGGCACACCCCTTGCACGGACGTATTTTGTCAAGATACGCTTCCCAAACCCTACCTTAACTTTTTCTCACGTAACAGCGCACGTCTGCTAACGGAAGTATAGACTACGTGAACGTACGCAGCTAAGCCGCCCATACTGTACACTTTAAATACCACCCCCGCCTCCTTCACGTAATTCAGACGTATTTTGGATGAACGTAAATTCTTCACGTATTTCAGACGTATTTTGGAGTAACGTAAAATTGGCACGCCCACACGTAAGTATTTAAGTGACACATACGTGAATGGCCCATACGTTCACAATTACGCTACGTGAATGTGCGTATTTTCTATGGTGCGCATGCGCAGTGCATTCTAAACTGCGAATTTACGTGTCCGCCACGCGTAAATTCGTTTCAAAGCGTTGTTCTGGATCAGGCCCAATGTAATTATGTGACATAAGGTATCATACATTTTAATATTGACATATGAGCCACCAAAGACCAATGGCCAGATTTACTAAGCTTTGGGAAAGGAAAAGTGGAGATGTTGCCCATAGCAACCAATCAGATTCTAGCTCTCACTTTGCTGTTACATACCAGAAAATGTCAGCTAGAATCGGGCATTATGGAGTCAATCAGTATTTGTACCATTGCCATTGTGTACCATTGCCTGAGTGTTCCTTTTTAGACGCAACAGTCTCAATTCAGGGCCCACAAAAGGGACAGGAGGAAGAAGGACACAGGAGCAGCAATGAGTGTAGGGCCAGACAGAGGGGAGCAGCAGGGAGAGACACAGAAGCAGGAAAGAGTAGGGGAACAGACATAGTGGAGCAGTGGGGAGAGACACAGGAGCAGGGACAGAGCAGAGGGACAGACAGGGGAGCAGAAGGGAGAGACACAGGAGGAGGACAGAACGCAGAGAAAGAAAAAAGGGGAGCAGCAAGGAGACACAGGACAAGGACAGAGTGGAGGGACAGACAGAGGGGAGCAGCAGGGAGAGACATAAGAGCAGGACAGAGTGGAGAGACAGACACAGTGGAGCAGTGGTGAGAGACACAGGAGCAGGGGAGACACAGGAGCAGTGAAAGAGTAGAAGGACAAACAGAGTGTAGCAGCACGGACAGAGCGGAGGGACAGACAAAGGAGAGCAGCGGGAACAGAAACAGGAGCAGGAAAGAATGGAGGGACAGAGACAGGAGAGCTGCGGGGAGAGACACAGGGGCAGGGCAGAGCAGAGGCACAGACAGAGGAGAGCAGTGGAGAGACACAGGAGCAGGAACAGAGCAGAGGCACAGATGGGAGAGCAGCGGGGAGAGACAGGAGCAAGAGAGTCAGGAGGAACAGGCAGAGGAGAGCAGCAGGGAGAGACAGGAGCAGGAGGAACAGGCAGTGGAGAGCTGCAAGGAGAGACAGGAGCAGGAGAGACAGGAGGAACAGGCAGTGGAGAG
>WWET01007729.1:22543-42481 GCA_011038615.1 Limnodynastes dumerilii | reverse complement strand
CACAGACAGACAGACAGACAGACAGACAGACAGACAGACAGACAGACAGATAGATAGATATTAGAGTGAGGGCCGGTCTGGCCATCTGTGTAGTTCTCGCTAAACAGGATAACACTGGATACAGAATAATCCAATTCTTAATAAGCCAGCCGTATTATTTATGAAATGTAACCACCTAAATTACCCCAGTAACTGGCTGCTAATGGAAGCTTACTCACACTTTGCTCTTTTTCCCGTGCATAGGAACGCTCCTTGCAGTGCAATAATGTTTTTAGGTAAATGATGTTGCAATGCTGGATGGAGCTGACGAATTCTATGTTTCTACGGTAAAGTACCTATATCTTTCAGTCGCATCAGCTACATCCTTTGCAGAATGTCTGTTTCAGACTGTCAGCAAAATACATCGCCAAACCATTTAGCAACCAGGTGCAAGTAGCCAGAATCTCACATCAGGTGGGCCAGGACTGATTTTTATTCCCAGTCCGGCTCTGAGAAAGAGAGAGAGAAACAGAGCTAGAGAGAGAGAGTGAGAGAGGAGGGATTAGAAGAGAGCAGTAGGGAGAGAGCGGGAGATAGGGAGGGATTAGAAGAGAGCAGTAGGGAGAGAGCGGGAGATAGGGAGGGATTAGAAGAGAGCAGTAGGGAGAGAGCGGGAGATAGGGAGGGATTAGAAGAGAGCAGTAGGGAGAGAGCGGGAGATAGGGAGGGATTAGAAGAGAGCAGTAGGGAGAGAGCGGGAGATAGGGAGGGATTAGAAGAGAGCAGTAGGGAGAGAGCGGGAGATAGGGAGGGATTAGAAGAGAGCAGTAGGGAGAGAGCGGGAGATAGGGAGGGATTAGAAGAGAGCAGTAGGGAGAGAGGGGGAGATAGGGAAGGGAAATAAGAGAGGGGGAGAGATAGTGAGAGATTGGGAGGGGTTAGGAGAGAGACAGTAAATTGGTAGCAGATACCAGAATGATACCAGCATTTATTATTAACAGCCAGCTTTGTTATTGACATCCCCCATATCACATGGAATTCTTCGTTGTTACAAGTCATCATCCAAAACAAAGCAACAGCCTGTGTGTCCGGGGTCACTGGGGCAGAGTTAATGAAGATATATGTTTACATGGAAATGCTTTCCATACTCAATAAATCGCCAGTTCCCTGCAATGTAACACATGGTCTTGGCATTAAATGATGACCTGATTAATGATTCCGATGCCCAGAATCTGTCTTCTTTAACATTTAGTAAACTCAGTAATAAGTTAATGAATCTGTTATTCACCCTGGTTTCAGGTAGTTTACAATGTTATAGGTCATTTCATTCATACAATAAAGAAAGAAAATATATTTCTTTTGCGCTACATAACTCATTTGATATACAGTATATTTAAATGTACTTATGACATAATTAGTTCTAAAATGAGAAATTATCTCAAACAACACAAATTTTTATTTGATGGAACGTAATGTACACATATATCACCATGTGTCAGTATATATATATATATATATATATATACACAAATTCAAAAAGGCCTGGCACTCTTGCAATTACCCAGTAACAAACCATAACATTCTATCTTTAAAATAAAAGTCAGAGAATTAGTTGCATACATCTGCAGATATATGATAAGCCACCAGCCACTTACAAAGCTTCTCTGTTTTTGGTCCTAACTCTAAAACTGTAGGATCCCTAACTTTGGGTCATATATCATGTATTTTAAATTGAGAGCTCACCCCCGGCAGAGGTCCCCAAGTCTCCAAAACAGCCACTCTGAGGCAGCACCCCCTGTCAGCTGGAATCCCAGACACGTTTTAAAACATACATCCAAAATGGAGGTTGCTCAAATCAATTTATAAGGTAATATAATGCAGGTGCTGCAAAGTAAGGGTGAGTTTACACAAATACAAAAAGGCCTGGTACTCTTGCAATTACCCAGTAACAAACCATAGCATTCTATCTTTAAAATAAAAGTCAGAGAATCAGTTTCATACATCTTCAGATATATGATAAGACACCAGCCACTTACAAGGCTTCTCCGTTTTGGTCCTAACTCTAAAACTGTCAGAGCCCCAACTTTGGGTCACATATCATGTATTTTAAATTGAGAGCTCACCCCTGGCAGAGGTCCCCAAGTCTCCAAAACAGCCACTCTGAGACAGCACCCCCTATCAGCTGCGTTTAGTTTCAAGTCTTCTGTTTTGGCATGTCTATTAAGAATGTGTCTGATCCTGAATTATTAATGTTACTTGACTTCAGCTTATGTCAGGTGACTTTTTGGTACATGCACGCAACAGATGTTCCACAGCGGAACTCCTTGTGTACAGAATTCAGTTACAGTAGGAGTTCTGAGCGGGGGAGGGGGAGCATTACCAAACATCCCCATGTCTATTCCCATGCAAAGGATTTAAGGTGGGTTTCTGGCCACGTAAGAGAGGGCAGTGACAGAGGAGTTCAGACGTCAAGACCCAAGACAGACTCTACTCACTCACCTACAGGAGGTTATTTGAAGCTTAGCAGATATGCTTACCAATGTGAAAGGATGGGAGAAACCAGCAGCGCTTGACCTGATGGAACCAGGAACTGGAAGTTACCTGTAGGGAGTCATTGTCAGTGGATGCCAAGGGGAGTCTTGCTATAGTCCGGTCATTGGTCAGACTGACTCTGATTCAGTCAGCATCAGTGAAAGGTTACTGCTGTGAACCAATCTTTTGCCAGTCAGCTACCCTTACCCCCCATGTAAGTATTTTCAGAAGGTAAAGGAGCTCTAGGCCCTGACTTGCTAAAAAGACACTAGGTTCTGTTTGGTAGTAGGTACTAGAATTTTGTTAGCTGGTAGAGGGCGTTAGGCTCTTGTTTGCTGGTCAGCAGGCACTAGACACTGGATAGTGGTTAGAGGGAGCTAAGCTTTGGATAGACAACAGGGGGCACTAGGCTCTAGTGGTATAAGGGCAACAAGGCAGAGGATGGCGCAACCCGTGGAGAAGGGACCTCTCAAAGAGAAGTATTGCCCCTTGCAGGTGGGTATCCCTCTCCAAGTGTGTATCTAATATGTATCCCCTTGTTGCGTGGGCTCAGGTTTCGTTCTGCTTGTGCAGTGCAGGGTGTCAGAGACTGCAGCTGGTGATGACAAGCTAACGTGGCTGTCATTCTTCCATTGTCTCTCCTAACAGGTGGTCAGTGTGTGGCAGATGTAGCCATGTTTTCTTTTCTTTTCAGACTCACATCAGGCACAAGGAGAGGATGGCACATGTTCCTCTATATCCTCCTCCAGCATCTGGTAGGAACTCGGGGGTGGGGTGTGGGTTTACTTCCTTTAAAAGGTTTCCGCCCACTCGGAACAATCCAATCTAGCTATACTGGCCTATGTTTATTCTTACAATAAAGCCATAGTATTTTCACTATGTCAACCCCATATCATGCAATATTCTTTCTGCTCAGTCACGCTCAGGGTTGCCAACTTTATATTTCTTTTCTCCAGGAGCTCACGGAGAGAAGAGATTGATGATAGGTATGGGAGCAGGGGAATGAAATTTGGATAAATCACATTCCTAAGCCCTGACCCCTGACCATCAATGACATTTTTCACAGTGTTACTATGGATGGGGGCGGAGCTTGATGATTCAAATTACATCATCAAGTCCTGCCCAGTCCCTAGTAACACTAGGAATAGTAGTGTTGCTAGGCAGCGGGTTGGGATTTGAGACCGTGGTTTGCATGAAACCACGGCCTCCAATCCACTGCGGGAGTCTCCTTCCTGGAGAGTCGGCATGGCAACCCTGGTGAAGTGAGGACACTTCTGAAGCAATCAGAAAATAGAGTCATAATTGTATGACTACATTTCTAAAACACTGAAATCTTATATTCTCAGCAGTTTATTTTATGCCCCTGATATTATATGCAAAAATAACTGATTTCTTTTTACATAAAAAATCATGAGGGTTAAACCATAAATTAAAACAAATCCATCATAATTTAACCACTTAAAAAACCCAGAAAATATTGTAAACAACTCTGGTAACAAATAATGATATGATTAGTGTTGCAAGACTATAATTAGCAGCTAGGAACTGCACAGCACCCCTGTCAGTTATCTTCTCCGCTGTGCTGCAACAAGGCCTCAATGGACTAATTAGCCACAATTGACTGCAAAGTTCTAAAATAATGTAGATCTGATGTTTTCCGTTTATTAAGAAATGCAGGAAAATTCCAGTCAGGGGCAGGCTACACGTTCTGTTGCAAGTCCCAGCTGCGAATTCTCTCATTACAAAATAGGGACAGCCCAAAGTTGCTTTTCGACTGTCTATTTCGAATGAGAGCCATTTCCGAATTTCTTTTTTTTAATGAATGGGTGTGCACGCCATGCACATACTCACTCATTCATTTTCGGACGTGCCGCCGCTAGGGACTTAGGGTTAGGCTGTGAGGGGGCTGTGAGGGGCAACGAGAGTTAGGCTGCGCGGAGGGTGGAATTAGGGAGTGGGTTAGCTTACCTTTCGGAGCCCTGTGTTCGGTGCTCCAGGGATCGATTGCCTCTTCCAGGCATAAGCAATCGATATCCAAGCCTATTAAAATAGGGCCGTTCACAACGGGGACCCATGCTCTTTTTACCTGGTACATTTGTGATTTTCCTTGATGCAATACGCACAACCTTTTCCATACACTCTTCTCAAAGAAATAGTACCAGATAATTGAATCTGAATAGCCGACTGTACACTGGATCACATGGTAAAGGTTTAGATTAGGCCTGGCCAACCTGTGGCTCTCCAGGTGTTGTAAAACTACAAGTACCAGCATGCTTTGGGTGCATGGCCATAGCTAACACCTGACAGCATCTATGGAATAACCTTCCTCACTCATTAAGACTATCCTCTACTCTCTCAACCTGATCCTTAGCATTTGACAGCTACAACTACAAGTTTTCTTTTCTATTACATGATTATCACAAACCTGGACACATTTTCTTTCAAGTTCTTAGCGTGCAGACATTTTGGTGCAGGGTGAATGCAACAGTGCCACCTTTATGTTGGGGCTCAAGGCAGGAGCGTTTAAGAAATGAGGGGGCCCTCGTGCAGGATTTGCACATGGGCACCCCACCCTCCCTTACCTGAGACAGGACTACCCCGATTCGCAGGCCGAAAAGGGGCAGGGCTTACATTGCCATTAGACTCCGCTCCTTTGTCGGCCCACGAATTTGGACAGTCCCACCACAGGGGAAGGGGGGCTAATTTGGCATCTATTTCTTCCCTCTGGAATATCTTAGAGGAAAGAAATAGATGCTGAATGGCCCCCTTCCCCTGCCAACCCAGGGTGCAGGATGCATGCCACAGGCCCCCCTGTTCTGAGGGGCCCGTGTGCATTGCACACTCTGCATCCATTATAGATACGCCTAAGTCTCAAGGAGAAAAGACAAGTTTAAAGTTAGGAGTCTATGGGGATTCTAAGGGTCAGGCTGTAGGGAGGAGAGTTTTAGGGTTAGGCTGCAGGGAGGGGAGTCTTAAGTTCAGGCTGCAAGGAAGCAAGTCTTAGGGTTAGGCTGCGGGGACGGGAGTCTTAAGTTCAGGCTGCAGGGAAGCAAGTCTTAGGGTTAGGCTGCAGGGAGGGGAGTCTTAGGGTCAGGCTGTGGGGAAGGAAGTCTTAAGTTCAGGCTGCAGGAAAGCGAGATTTAGGGTCAGCCTTGGAGAAGGGAGTCTTAGGGTCAGGAACACCACCACTCCTGTGGTCAGAACTCTTAGCAGATTCCCATACATGTGAGGGACTCTGGGACTTCTGAACCTAGGCCCTGTTAAAATTTATATACGGAAAATGTGGGTGGTGCGTAAATGGGAATCGTACATAAGGGATTAATCAAGGCATTACTGTACGATTTAAATAAATGGCGTCTCTTCCCGCCCTGCCATCGGTACGGCTTCTGGCACAAAGTGCGGGAAACGCCCACATTTCATAAATCTAGATCCAGACCAAAGTTGCTGACCGGAGCGTATTGCTCTAAACATCCACTTCAGTTCTGACTCTCAATAACACTGTTAATGCAGTTCTGATCGTAGAGTAAATCATTGTATCTACACTAAGACAGAGCCAGAACAATATCACAATGCAGCAACCTATTCATTCCAAGAAAGACCCAAAGGTACATTAGCCCAATACGAATTTTAATACAATTTATTTTTCACATCTTTAGCACTCTGAGATGTTCTGTTTATTTTCTCAGTCCCATGAAATGTCATTTGGAAAAGCAATTTTTCCGACTATGATAAGTCAATATTAGTATTGATAAAACAATATTAAAAATCTCTGTGACAACTTCTGCTAATTCTGTAAATATTTCTTTCCCAGTAAACACGACTTTCTTTTCTTGTTACTAATACTAATGAGTTACACCGATCAGTAGATAAGCAAGATGTGCACAAAAGAAAAGGAGAAGTCATCTGGAAAATGGATGTTGGAGAATAATATATGATGATATATAATAGATGACTCCATATTGTGCAAATAATGTAATTCAATGTAGACCGCGGCTGTTTGTTATCATGGGTCTTGATGCAGATTTATGTACTGTTGCATTGATGCATTGGCTTGCAGCTTAATACACCCTTGGAAGTTTTTTGCAGTCAGTGGCCTTCATTCACACATAAGTAAGCACAGTACCATTATACCAGCAACGAAGTGCAGCTGACCGAAGCAACGCTCCATCAGATGTTACACTGCAGGGTCCGGATTCACAGTTACGTACTTTTCATCTTACGTACGTTGTTTTAAGAACTGAGCTATTACGCATGCCTAGTAGCTGATTTACGCTATCTACTTACCATTTCTGTACATAGATTGCGTAAACACAGACTTTAAGCAATCTATGTACAGAAATGTCACGTAGATGGCGCTTATGCCATCTACGTACAGAAATAGTAAGTAGATAGTGTAAATAAGCTACTAGGCATGCGTAGTAGCTCAATTCTTAAAACAAAGTACGTAAAAGTACGTAAAACGAAACCCGCATTTACGCAATCTACGTAAGAAAAAGATACGTAGATTACATAAAAAAAATGACTACGCATGCGCTCCGTACTCTGAATACGGGCTATAGTTCCGTGCACTATCAGATCCATACGGAGGCGGCACTTGTCTTCCGCATGTAGGAGTCTGCCTGATGGCCGCCCCCCCCCACACCTAGATGGAGCCCCCTAGCCCAGTGTTGACTAACCTGTGACACTCCAGGTGTTGTGAAACTGCCATTCCCATCATGCTTTGTCAGGTATCCGCTATGCTTTTGCAGTTAAGGCATGCTGGGACTCGTAGTTTCACAACACCTGGAGTGTCACAGGTTGGCCAACACTGCTCTAGCCCCTGTTCTGACATCTCTGCTGCAGTAAACCCCCGCCTACATAGCGTATTTCAGACGTATTTTGAACTCACGTAAAATTGGCACGCCCACACGTAAGTATTTACGTGACACATACGTGAATGGCCCATTCGTTCACATTTCCGCTACGTTTCGAAGAGTATTTTCTATGGTACGCATGCGCAGTACTTACCAAAAGGCGATTTTACGTCTCCGCCACGCGTAAATTCGCTCACAAGCGTTGTTCTGGATCTGGGCCCGTGTTCACGCTTTTGCGGTGGATTGTGTGTGTATTTTTAGGAGCGGATTAACTGCGTATGCGTAGTAACTTGTTCCATGCACATTACGTAGTATTTACGCACGTAAGTACTTTAGTGAATCGCACTTAGGGACATATACGTACAGAGAAGCGTGGTTTTTATCCATACGGTAGACGTTACACGAAAGTGGGCGGGGGAAGCATTTAAATGGGCATTTGAGGGCGCGGTTAGATAATTACGCACGTGAGTAAGTAAAATACGCGTGTAAGTACACACGTAGGGTTAAGGGTGCACTATGGAGGCGTAATTCACCAAAAACCCATCCGGCCGAGGGTGTTGCCATGGTACGTGCGTGCGTAAAAATGCGCACATAGTAAATACGGATCTGTGAATCCGGTCCTAAATTTGTATAAGGATAAACCTAACTCAGAATGATCATCCTCGAATTAAAAACCAAATCACTCCTGTAATTGTAGCCTATATTATAGCAAACATTCCTAAAGACTTTTATACATAAAATCAATGCAATTGTGACTATTGTTTCTATTTCCAGTTTTTAAACAATGCTTACCCTTTATTAGCTCTCTGCAGTGTAACCTAAGGTCACGGAAGAACATTGCTGAAGGGGCTGCAATCTGGCATTCATTGACTGTGTTCTGAACTGTAGGTGTAAGGTCAAGGTTGGTAACCTGTATTTGACTGTCATTAGCGCATAGGCTGTAATTAAACTGTAATTAAAGATTCAATTAATTCTCCCAGGAATAATTAATATGTTAAAATGAGTAAAGTTCATGTGTGCCGTTTACTTTAAAAGAGAATATGGAAAACAGAGAAAATATACTTAAGGAAAATTAAGTGATGTGGACTTTTTAGGTGTATTTGTTGTTTTTGTTGGACAGAGGTTACTGTGCTGATGTTGGGACAGAGGACCTAATCCTGATCTCCGTAGGTCACCTGACTTCCACAAGCTGCTTGCGAGCTCCAGATGTTCCACAATGGATCTCCTAGCGTACGGAATCCTGTTCTCTACTCTAGGAGGTCCATGCGGGAAGGTGTTCCAATACATCCGCATGTCTAATCCTAGCATGGGGGGCAGGGATAGACATGCTGATGAAGGTGAATAGGCAACGGTAAGCACTTACGCACTTTGGGCCTGATTCAGAGATACGATTTCCACGGCACTTAGGAGCGTATATTTAATGAGTAAAGTTCATGTGTGTCGTTTACTTTAAAAGAGAATATGGAAAACAGAGAAAATATACTTAAGGAAAATTAAGTGATGTGGACTTTTTAGGTGTATTTGTTGTTTATGTTGGACAGAGGTTACTGTGCTGATGCTGGGACAGAGGACCTAATCCTGATCTCTGTAGGTCACCTGACTTCCGAAAGCTGCTTGTGAGCTCCAGATGTTCCACAATGGATTTCCTAGTGTACGTAATCCTGTTCTCTACTCTAGGAGGTCCATGCGGGAAGGTGTTCCAATACATCCGCATGTCTAGACCTAGCATGGGGGGTAGGGATAGACATGCTGATGAAGGTGAATGGGCGACGGTAAGCACTTACGCACTTTGATTGGACGAACGCAGTTCCATGAACAGAAGGCGTCCAAAGTCCACAGGAGGAGGTGGGGGGGTGATCTGGAAGTTATTATTATTATCGTTTATTTATAAGGCGCAACAAGGTGTCCGCAGCGCCATACAAAATGAATCAAAATACAGTACAGACATACATGATAGGGATGGACAGCATAGTACATAATAAATTACAATCTAAATATAAAAATATCGCAAAAATACAATAAAGTGAAGCAAGCACAGAATGCAAGGCACAATGCGAGGTGTCAAGCTTGGTAGATGAGGGAGGAGGGGATAGAGCGCAGTGAGAGGTTGAGTGGGAGCCACCAGGTGGGGATGGGGTAAAAGGGTAGCAGAGGGGGACAAGCGGTACGAAGTGAGGGGGGAGTGGTAGAGGAGGGAACAACACTAGGATGGAGGGCCTTGCTCACGTGAGCTAACACTAAGTGGAAGGGTTGAACTTACAGAAGACATAAGGAGGGGGAAGGGAATGAACTGCTGGTGTGAGCGGAGGAGAGGGGGAAGGATTAAAAAGGGATAGATGTAGGATGCAGTGAGGATGTTAAGTGGAAGAGCGGTAGGCTCTTCGAGTGAATGCTTGAAGCCTTGCAGTGTAGTGGAGAGTCTGACTGAAGAAGGGAGGTCATTCCAGTGCAGAGGTGCAGCACGGAGAAGTCCTGGATACGGGCGTGATTTATGGTGATCAGTAAAGAGGCCAGGTTATCAGTAAAGAGGTCAGACAGCGCTGGTTAGCAGAATGGAGAGGGCAGGAAGGGGTGTGCATGGAGATGAGGGAAGAGAGGTAGGGAGCAGTGGATGAGGAGATGACATTCCCCTCTTCCATGTGGACTTACAGATCTCCGTGCCCAGGGCCACCATCAGAAAAAGCAGGGCCCTGGACACAGCCACAGGGCCCCTGCCCCCCCATATGACGTTATTGCTGACGTCACATAGGGACAGAGTGCCGCACACCTGCTTTAACAGCGGGCCAGTGCGCAGGGAAGCTCTCCCCTGTGCATTGGCTCGCTACCGAGCAGCACTGAACAGCAAGTATCGGCGGTAAGAATCGGGGGGCCCCCATCAGCTCCGGGCCTGGGCCAATAGTCCCGCCTGTCCCCCCTCCTGATGGAGGCCCTGCCCTTGCCTATGGAGCATACATGGAAAAGCCATCTGGATTTATTCCATATTTATGTCCTTCAGAACCTTTCTACAAAATAATTATTTTATTGACAGCATTTCTTTGTCCCTTTGTTATGTCACAGCGCACATCTGCTCTGTTCATTGGACGCAGCTGCATCCTATGCACAGATAGCAATTTAATAAAGTATGATGCATAATATATTTGTTTTTGGGACTTCTTACCTGTGGCTTTCATGTGTCATTTCACTTCATTGAAGAGAATCATGATAACAAGGATTTGCTTAGCAGGTTAGAATCTAGTTGGTTGATAGTTTTACTTTAGTTACTTTTCAGAACTCGATGACTTTCACTGGCTTTACTTGCTCACTGATATTCTTTCCACCTGAAGAATTACTACTCTGCTTTGTGCCAATTAATCTCCGGGTTCTTCTTTTCATTATTAGGCCATATATAATGAATAGATGTACAGTGCTGGTTTAATAAATTCTATAAATGAGTTTCTGTTTCTGTTTATGTCTATGGAGCTGAAATTGCTTTTGTGTATAGAATATTAGTTATACAACCAAGTTCGCCAACGGTTATTCAGATAGGAGGTGGCCAGCTGGCGCCCCCTCCATTCTGTACATGCGCAGCGCATAATAGTCAGCGGATATGCATAACATATGCATGGAAAAAGATAAGGTAGCCCTCAACCACTCTTAAACTGATTTATATTTTTGCTAGCCTACGCATCTTTGTTTTATGTTTGTTTTTTGTTTTTTTTATTCTTTATTTTTCCAATCACACACTGTGTAATATCATACAATTCCAGAAAAAAATCTCAAAATTTACACACTTGGGCTGGATCCAGACCAACGCACGTCTTATGGACGTGCGGGGTCTTCAGTTACTACAGCGTAGCGGGGAATGCACGCCCCTTGCACTCAAGGTTGTAAAATCTGGAAACTTATGTGTCCAGATTCCTACCTTAAAATTTACGACTTGGTCTGTGGACTTTCTGTTATGATACCGTACTAACCTGGTAGTTGGAGAGGTAGGAGCTGGTACGGATGAGTAGACTTGAGTCCGGACGTACGGAAGGTTGTCCCAAATGATGAAGCTTAAGTGCGTTGCGAGTGGAACCGCCTGAGGCGCGGAGTCTAGTGGGATCGTGTTCTTCACTAGAGCCTCTGAAGGTGAGGATAGTCTGGTGCTGCCGATTTACCCTCAGGTCTCGGTTCTCAGGGGCAACACCCGGGAGAAGAGCTAGTAGAGCAGAAGGGAAGAAAAGGGGAGAAGGCAGGCCAGCAGAGTCTGGCCTGCAAGGAACAACTGATAACAAAAAACAATGACTGGCGGACAAGTGGGGAATGACAGAACAGACAAAAACGAACTCGACAAACAGGGGCAATCACTCACTCAGGCAAACGGCGGAATTAACAGACACAATCACACAGGAGAGGTCAGGTAAATAACAAACTGGGTAGCACAATAAGGTGGGAGAACAACAGCAAAGGACACAGAAGGTTTATGGGAGCAAGGTACCAGGCAGGGCAACGATGGGACACTCAGCAATCAGAGAAATGAAGCACAGGGCAAAAGAGAGAGATAAAAAAGCGGGCACAGTAACTGCAAACAGAGACTATAACCAGCGTCAGCCTCTGGGTGGAATTGGCTTTTAAAGAGAGGCTGACGAATGGTAAGAGAGCAGAAAGGCACACTGTAATACTATAGGCTGGCGTAGAGGTTGCTAGGCAGCGCCTGACGCCAGCCCGACGATCCGGAGGAGATGGTGTCCCCAGCAACCAGTGACGCGGCTGCCAGGAGGCGGGGAGAGCTCTGCAATGGCCGCAATGGGAGACAGAACACCGCCGGAGGCCGCGGGAGCCGACGACTGCAAGGGAGGCAAGCAGGTAGGGAGCGAGGTAGAGGTAAGGGGACGCGGGGCGCAGGGTAACGGAGCTGTCGCGCCGCAATGCATCCTGACACTTTCGTCCACAGAACTTGACGTAATGGGCCTTCCCCCCACCCGCTCCCTAATTTAAATGCCTATCTCCGCCTATATGGCGGAGATACAGCAGACGTAACAAGCTGGCCGGCCCCTTTAATGTACCGGCCAGAGTACATAACTAACGTTACGTACGCCGGCCGTTACGCTAGCGTAGCTATGATGTGCACATGCAGAGTGCGTACAGTAATTCCCCTGACGTCCGTAGCCCAGGATCTGGGCCATTGAGTGTCAATCATTAAAAAATAATCCTTTATGTGTTTAAAGTGTTAAACAAGTTTTCCAATATATAAAACATTTTTGTATACAATATATTATTCTTCTTTATTTCTTTTTAGAAAAAAAAAATTACATTTTTAAAAAGTTTATAAAAACAAACAAGTTTTAAATTAAAAATAACAGAATTAGTTAGATTGAAACAAAATTCAAAAATGAAAATTTTAAAAATAAACACAAAAAATAGTTTCAAAACTTATTAGCAAACATACAGGTAGATCACTGGTTCATGAAGATCATAGATGATAGATCATGAAGAGTTAAACTCACAATGTGATAAGTTAAAATTAGTGTTAAAACTGTTGAAAAATCAGTTCAGGACACAGATGGGACCTGCCAATACTTTCCCTTAGCTCTGCAGCAGCAGGTATCGGCGATATCCTAACACCGATTCTTGCTGCTTAGAGCTGCGTATTAGCGGGTCATTGCGCAAGGAAAGACTTCCCTGTACATCGGCCCATTGTTGGTCTGCGGAGCTCCACCCCCTATGTGGCATTACCCATCACGACGCAAATGTGTCCTTGGCCTCCGCATTTATTGCATATTGGTGAGATAGCTCACAATTTAAAATAACACATATTTGACCCATTGTAGGGACTTTTTAGAGTTTGGACCACCTTAGCTGAAAAGCCTTGAAAATGGCAGATGGCTTATCTTATGTTTGCAAATGTGTGTAAATAAGAACTCTGCATTTTAATTTACAAATAGAATGACAGACTAGCTAATGATTAATAGTATTGTGCTCAGGGTTTTCTCCTTTGTCTTTTTTTTTAGTTCTCACCCTAGAGGAGAAACTTCCATTTGTCTTTAGGACAGCTCATCCTCCTACCCTCCCATTAAGGTGTCAGTTTAGTTTAAGTTCATGTTCTTCTGATTCCTCGATACTTTTTATCTTCAGATTGGGAAGCCTGTTGAGTTTCTGCCTTTCTTACCTTTTCTTTCCTTGTTTCTTGGAGTAGAGGGAAAGCAATGCTCGCCGTTTCAGATTAGTAAGAGGTTGGCCTTCCAGCTTAGTTGTATTTAGTGGGCTGTGGATCCCTATCGTGACCGGCTCTATTTCCATAGGGCCGTTCTCTCCCAGCCATTTCTGAACTGGCTGGGAAATCGATTGCTTCTGCCTCGAAGAGCATGGTGCTCCGAATGGTAAGTATCCCCAAAACTTTTCCTAATCCTTACCCTAACCCTCCTCTTCTATTACCCTAACCCTAAGTCTCCCTTCCTCACAGCCTGATCCTAACACTAACCTTAACCTTCCCCTTCCACGGCCCTAACTTTCCCTTCCCCGGAGCCTAACCCTAGCCCTTCCCCTAACACTAAAAGTCCCCGGAGTGGTTACTCACCCCTCCTGTGGCAGGTCCAGCATAATTTCCAAAAATGAATGGGAGAGTCGGCAACCCTGTCTGCATCCAGTCTTATGTTTTTATGTTCTTGAGTAGCCCAAGCTCAGAGGTTAATTAATACCACCCACTATAAAATCTCTGAAAGAAATGTGTGCAATTTGCAGCCATAGGACTGTGTTAGGACAGAACCGAACCTAACTCACTGGTGCAGCCCCTAACCCACCCCCCTGGTTTTAGGTACCTTATGGCACTTAAGAATCTTAAGAAGCAAACTATGCAGGGAGAATGCCTCTCCCTGCCCACCACCCCTCACCCCCCTGGATAATCTATATCCCTCCCCCCTCCCACTTCTAACTAAACACTCCCCAAGGCGGCATTAGGCCTCGGGGAGTGTGCATGCATGCATAGTCGATCATTTCACAAATCAACACACCTAAGAAGCCAAAGCTTATTAGGTGTGAATACAGCCAATGCACACTAATATCCCACAAATATATGATACATTCAAAAAAATAAATTAAAAAAAAAAGTAGAAGAAAAAAAAATGAAAACAAAGGTTTGTAACTTATTCACAGGCTGGTACTGGGAGCACTATTCAAGCATGAAGCAATTCAAATATTCCATGGTGTGTGCAGAGAATTTGCACAAATATAATTTAAATAGCAATTTGAAGAAGTGAATTTTTTGAAATATAGAAATGAAATGAAGTTAGTTTAGTTCAAACAGAATTAAATATTTAATGTTCCTTTGTGGCTGATACATTTTAATGGAGAGGAAGCCATTTTGGCGTTCAACATGACAAACAAGTAAACTGTTAGAAATGTATTAGAATTTTAATTATCAAAATGTTCTTGTATGACATGGTTTTTCTACAAATGGGGTTCTTAAAAAACTATCTCTCTCTCTCTCTCTCTCTCTCTCATTGCCACTGCCTAAAAAGCCAGCTTTTTAGGCAGTGGGCAAAATTTTAAGAAAATTTAACCCGGTGTGTTCAGACTGCGCTGAAAACACCGGCTTTTTTTTTTCTTGCTTTTTTTTTTTTTTTTTACAAGCCGGCTGCTATTTAAATAGCCGGCTTTTCCCCGCAGTGTGAACGGGGGAAGCCGGCTTTTAAAAAAGCCGGCAAAAACCCTTCTTTTTAGCCGGGTCTGAGACCCGGCTAAAGAGACCCGGCTTCACCGTTCACATTGCCAGAAAAAGCCGGGGTTTTCATGAAAGCCGGCAATTTCATGAAAACCCCGGCTTTTTCATGGTAATCTGAACGGGGTATAAGTCATTAGACTGGGTGGTAACAGACAGTCTGGGTGAGTAAGAGGACCCTGCCTGCAAGCTTACACTATGTAGGACATTGGGGACTGATACATAAGGGCTAGTGCTCTATATCACACAATGGACCAGCCTACTTGCATGGTAAAAGTGCTCAGTGCTCTGTATGATCCAGTCACACAGCAGTGTTACTACCAGGACTGAGGGGATATTACTATGGAGAGAGACAGGGTGTATGGTAACAGTGCTCAGTGCTGTGTATGATCAGTCCCACAGCAGTGTTACTACCATGACTGAGGGGAATATTTGGTATGGAGAGAAAGTGACCAAGTTTGTTTTAATCATGAAGGAGATCCAGATAACATGGGATGAGGAATTTAGTAAGCTTGCCTGAAGAGGTGAGCTTTAAGGGAGCGATTAAAAGTTTGGAGAGTAGAGGATAGTCTTATTGGGTGAGGAAGGTTATTCCAGAGAGTGGGTGCAGCCCTGGATTAGTCCTGTAACCGGGAATCAGAGAAGTTGTTTAGAGTAGAGGGGAGCTGTATGTCCTTTGAAGGTCTGGGAGAGAGCTGGGATGTATCTTGAGATGAGTGAGGATATGTATGCGGGTGCAGTCTTGTTGATGGCTTTGTAGGTTAGCAAAAGGATTTTGTATTTGATTCTGTAAAATACAGGTAACCAATGTAGCGACTAGCAGAGTGGAGTAGCGCTTGAAGAGCATTTAGCAAGGAAAATCAGTCTAGCTGATTGCAATAATCAATGCGGGAGATGATTAGTGCAGTGAGATGATTAATGCAGTGAGATATTTGCGTATTCTGCAAATGTTTTTTAGATTTATGTAACAGGATTTAGAGACAGAACAAAGGACAGTTCAGAGTCAAGGGTGACAACTAAGCATCAAGCTTTAAGAGATTATTTCAGTGGTGTCAACAGAAATAGAGAGGACAGGTGGGTAACTTTTATTGGCAGGTGGAAATATGATTAATTCCGTTTTAGATTTATTTATAGGTTTTTATATATCGCCATCATATTACATATTTTATTTTACAATTTCAAACAATTATTATAAAACAAATCTAGGTAGTAACAAACAGACTGGGTGGGTAAGAGTTTCCTGCTCGCGAGTTATATACAACATAAAATATATAAGACAATGGGGTTTGATATATAAGAAGTACTATATATCACACAATGGACAGACCAGGTTGTATGGTAAAAGGGCTTAATGCTCTGTATGATCCAGTCACACAGCAGTCAGTAACAGAACGGAGTGTAACTTTAGTATTGAAAGAGAAAGTGTGCAAGTTTTGCTTATCATGTTATATAAAGGGGAATTAGATAGCAAACTAGTTGTAAACAGGGTAGACGAAGGTTTAGAAGCATGTTGAGGAATTTGGTAAGCTTGTCTGAAGAGGTAGGTTATGGGTGTTGGAGAGGCCAGCGCTCTGTAACCTGTCTCCTCCTCTATTCTAATGACTGTTTCCCTGCTCTAGTGTCTGCTCTAGTGTAGGATTGTGCAGTAGGAAGTGTCAGATGACATCATCTTCCTATTTGTCTGTTAGACTGCCGGGCAGGACCTTTTCCCTCTGCTAGTTGGAGTTAGTCACTGAACTGCACAGACTGCAGCTCATAGTCCCCTCACACAGTAACCATTTACATACAGCCTGAACCTGCAGATCTGACAAGCTGCTGCTTATTCATATCCCTGCTGTACTGTGAGTTCCTGATGTTGCAGAACCTCCATCTAAACTGCTGAATATATTAACCCCTTGTGTACCAGTACTGCATAATCTGTTACCACTTGCTCTCTCTGGGAGCAGCAGCTGAGAGGGGGTGTTTTTCCACAGCAGCTATTTTGGAGACTTTAAGGGGTGTCTACTAAGATAAGTTTGGCTCTCAATTTAAAAACATATATATATGACCCAACATTGGGACTCTCTTTGTTAGAGTTAGGACCACCATATGCAGAAAGGTTGTGACGGTGGCTGGTGGCTCGTCATATATTTACGGAAATATGTGTAAAGTAAATTTCTGCGTTTTATGTTACATATATACGGTATAGTCTGTTACTGGTTAATGGCAGTGTTGCTGAGGCATTTTCTTTCCTTTGTTTCTGTGACTAGCAGATTACCCCCCGGCCTTTCATGCACCTGTTTGCATTTCCCTATACATTGATTGAGCAACTTCCATTTTGTGTTTAAACTGCTGAATATATTAACGCCTTGTGTACCAGTACTGCATAATCTGTTACCACTTGATCTCTACTGAATAAACCTAGAATCTGGTAAAGTGCATATGTGTAGACTACAATCCCTACTCAATATCTGCTGTCAGCTATCTTGCACCACAAGACTCTGCCAATAATGGGAGCACTTGAAAGTTCAGGTAGTAGAGAGTAGTCTTAATAGGGGAGGAAGGTTATTCCAAAGAGGGGATGCAGCCTGGGAGAAGTCCTGTAAGGGGGAATCAGAGCATTTGTTAAGTGTAGAAGAGAGTTGCAGATTCTAGGAAGATCTGAGAGAATAAGCAGTAAAGATATATATGTGTGTGCAGTCTTATTGATGCAGGTTAGTAAAATTATTTTGCATTTGGTTATGTAAAATTCAGGCAACCAATGGAGAGACTGACAGAGTGGACCATTTCAGACCAGCATGCATATACAATAATAATGTAGATCGGCTCAATACTTGTATAATGTGTACCCTATATTACTTTCTTTTTGAGGTTCTATGGAATAATTTACCAGTAGTTATCTAACGTGAGGAATCCTATCATATTTCTCAGATGATGTATTTACAGCATCATAATGCAATGCAATGACTATAAATAACTCCTAATTCGTATGACTATGCTAAGGAGTTTAAATACACTAGATCTTTCTTTGCACACTCTGAGCTGTTCATGGATGACGCTATCACTGTATCAAGCACATATTTTTTTCCTTTTGTAAATTTCATACTTTTCAAAGTAAGTTTTATTGCACTGTGCTGTTTTACTGTATGTTCCATTGATCTTTAGCACTGGAACAAGTTTATTGGAACATTACACTAGCAAAGATACCTTACTAGTAATTTAGTGGACAGATGGGAACCATTTTCCCGGGGCTAAAGCTTTTCTCTCTAACCTTAAAACAGATCTATTAAAAATTACCTTAGCACCAAGTTTTGTCACCTAAATTGCCTTCTGTGAAAAAGGACGATGGCGGTGGCTCATTACTGCTGTGTTCCTCACAGAAGTTCACCGAGCGCCCGTCTCTCAAGCCAGAATCTGGTGTCTCATTTTAGAAGTTATTCATGGTGCCGATGAAACCTCTCAGCTCTTCATTGCTAGACCTCCAAATTTCTGCCTACAGAGATTCATTATTATTTAGTGATCTGAATTCTGAGACAATGAACTAGAAGAAAATTTAAATTGCAGATTTTTTTTTTTCTTTAGATTTTATTCTTCATAGGTATTTGAGAATAAAAAGCACAAAAGTATTAACAGTGGCACTCTAGATATTTTGAAACTACAAGTACCAGCATGCTCCAACTGCATAGGCAAAGCTCATACTGGCAAAGGATTATGGAACTTGTCATTACACAGCACCTGGAATGTTGACCATGCTTGACCTAAATTTATTGGTACCCAACACCTAGATGAGCTTCTTTATCAGGCTCCCTAAGGCCTGGTCAGTGACCTACCCTTAATAGATCTGCCGTAAATCTCCTAGTTAGCCTGCAGACGATGGCCTCAAGGAGAAGCCTGCCCGAAAGAGGAAGAAGAGATAGAAAAGTAAGAAGAAGAAGCGGCAGCAGTAAAGAGGTAAGTGAAGTTGTGTGTGTTGCTCATTTCATTAAGGGAAGGAGGGGGAGGGGACACCAATATTTATCTTGCCATTGGACAACTTTGATGAAGTGTTGGCACTGAATGTTATGAATAGCGCCATGGAAATTGGGGCCAGTGCATTACTGAGAATATGTAAAGGTTTAACCAAGCACTTACTATTCAGTTTGCACACGGCCCACCAATAAAAAGACTGGATCCTAAAAATTCAGATCATCGCTGGAATACTTTAGCTAACGCATGCGCAGTAGTGAAATGCTGACATATTCTGTACATAGAACCGGATCCAGACCCCTGCCTTCATTCCATATGTGCAGTCCGCATGGAATAGGCAATTGAACTCCCCTGTCACTCCTCTCTCTTGTGCAAACTTAAGGGAAGATACACTGACGTGCGGATCAGCGGTTCGTGCAACAATGCAGAAGTGTTAAAACACTGCTCCTACTGTAAATTTAAATCTCCCGCCCCCTGCTCACCTTGCGTATCTCCAGACACGACTTATGCACTTTGAGTCGGATGGAAGTCTGGATCCGGTACACAGAGTGCGGACACCGCCCACATTTCATGATACTGGATCTGGTCCTATTTCTCCACTGTACATTTTTTGCTCCTCTGTACAGCTCCATTGCATAGGGAGAGGAATTAGTAGCAGAAAGAGAAGTAGTGATGCCCCTTTATAAATCATTGGTACGCCCTCACCTAGAATACTGCGTTCAGTTCTGGAGGCCATATCTCCAGAAAGACATAAATACATTAGAGACTGTGCAAAGAAGAGCAACTAAAATGGTCCATGGCCGTTGTAACAAATCATACCAAGAAAGGCTAGAGGAACTAAACATATATAGCTTGGAGCAGAGAAGGGAGAGGGGGACATGATAGCAGCTTTCAAAATACATCAAGGGTTGTGACCAGCTAGAGGAGGGTACCATTTTTCAAAAGAAAAGG
>WWET01007729.1:3672-19276 GCA_011038615.1 Limnodynastes dumerilii | reverse complement strand
TATATTATATTAATCAGTATATTCCTAGCACATTTTTGAATGATTAATAGCTCTTACCACTTGTATGAGTGACAGAATAGTGTCTCATAAATTATGCTTCTAAACAAACAATTGTATAAATGAAGAGGAAAAAGTGACTTGTGCTGCTGGTTGAGGAATATAGAAGCTGTTATATTAATCAGTATATTCCTAGCACATTTTTGAATGATTAATAGCTCTTACCACTTGTATGAGTGACAGAATAGTGTCTCCTTAGATAAATTATGAGTACAACTTCATCAACATTGGTGGTCCAGAGTGCAGAGGTACTATGGAACTTCTTTTTGGGTGTGACGCTGATGGATACATGGACCTCTCACTCTGTAATTCATGTAAACCATATGGGGAAACCAAGTCGGTTCGATTCGGAATCCCTAAATTCTGATCTGTCGGATTAACAACAATCTGAACCAGTCATTTCTAGAGAAAATTAAGGTGAAATAAAATTTAGGAACACTGAATTTTTTGTACAAACAGATCCCTGAGCGTAAGATGCACTATAAATGGCATCAGTATAGAATTCTGAATTGATACACATCATGATGCCCATACTGTACATTGTAATAAGAAGGCAATTTCAAATTCACAACTTTGACCTTTGTCGAAGAGTCATTTCTGCTTTTGTGAAGCCTCAAAAATGTTAAGAATTCATCTTTTGGTGGCCTTGAACAAAACTCCCTGGTGAAGGGTAAATATTTTTGAATGCTTGAAAAAATAACAATCATTAAAATAATAAAATGTATCCTGCAAATCCTTCAAACACTCCCTCAAAACCCATTTCTTCAGGCCAGCCTACCCTTCCTCCACCTGTGCTTACCTGCCCTCCCCATCTCCATCCCTGTGTCTCCTGTTTGTTCACCCTCTCTCACTTAGCATGTTAGCTCTTATGAGCAAGGTCCTCCTCCCTCCTGCCATCACCCCTCTACCCTGTCCTCATCAATTCCCACCTTTTATCTCTACTGTCTATGTCTCTTCTTATTCACCTGCTCCTACACACATTTGCAGCATCTTTATTTTCCATACATATTGGACCGGATCCAGATGCCCTACAGATGTTACATCAATGTTACGAACGTAACATAATGTTATTATCATCGTATGGAACTTAGTTCGGTACGATTACATTTACGTGGGAAGGGGTTGTGCTTCCCCTCCACCTGCCAAGGTTTCCCCCACTTACATTCGGATCAGTGGTTGGACGGACCACTGATCTGCAAGTGTGACTTAAGGCTGCCTTATGGCAGTGTAAGTCACTCTAGTTCCGAATAAGAGAGGGGAGTGACAGTGGAGTTCATGCCCCTCTGTTGTTTGGACGGACAGACTTCCGCATGTACGGAAAGCATGCGCGAGTCTGGATCCGGTCCATTATTCTGCTATGTTTGTGTTGTATTTTATTTTTTCATTGTTCTTGTATCCTTTATTTACATGAATTTGGACCCTGTCTGTTAATTGTGTTGTATATGTAGGTATTGACTTTGTACGGTGCTGTGGATACCAAGTGGCACCTTATAAATAAACGTTATGATAATAATAATCCTATGTTATGAAGCCTTTGGGTTTTTGTAGAATTACTTTTCATATTGAAATACAAACGGCATTTTGTTTAACATAAATTTTTCACCTAGAGTGTTCTGTCAATCACAGGCTATCATCATCCTATTATTAGCTTGGTCACAGTCGCTTTTGACATTTAACATATTTGCAAACTTTTACCATTTTGAAAGACACTTGTCAAAAATATCAACAGTTTAAACACTTTAAGGTGGGATTTAGGTCTTCCAACCTCACAGAGAATCCTTGATTGCTTTTTTTGTTACTGTTAGATTTTAGCTAGATATTTATTTTATATGATCAGTGAAGTACACTGACTAATGTGGAACAGAATGTAGGAATATTTTACAGATAAGAAATGTTTGACATTTCATTCAAGCTAATTGTAGAAAAGTTAATTGAATCTAGCTCCCATTGATAAGTGCTTTGTGCTACCCTTCGGATGACTTCTATAGCTCCGTACATTGTAAATGGTTATTTTTTACTTATTCTCATTATGGGTATAATAGTTTGATCAGGAACTTTATATTGTAAATATTATGTTGGTGAAGTTCAGACCTGTAGGACACTTTTTTTATAACAATATCTGAGGAAGTCTGATGATGAATTTTGAGATACAAATCTGAACATACAAAGAATTTTATATAATATGCTCTTCCTCTTGATCCGGTTGCAGTCAAAAGTTACTTTTTTTTACCTTTTTAGAATTTTTTTTATGAATGGGTGAGTATGCCAATCGGCATTTATTTATTATTTTGATCTCTTTTTCTTGTGGCGCCCCCTTAGGATCTGTTTCTTTTTGTTTTTATTGTACCTCCAGGACATGGAGGCTTAGGGTTGAAGAAGTGGAAGGTTAGGGTTAGGGCCGAAGGGGAAGGTTAGGCTTAGGCTGTGGGAAGTGGAGGGTTAGGAGAGGGTTAAGGTTAGGGTTGGTGGGAAGGGCTTACCTTTTTTTGTTTATTTTATTGGGCAGAAGGGTCATTGATCTAAGGCAGTGATGGCTAACATGTGACACTCCAGGTGTTGTGAAACTACACTTCCAATCATGCTTTGTCAGGTACCCGCTATGCTTTTGCAGTCAAGGCATGTTGGGACTCGTAGTTTCACAACACCTGGAGTGTCACAGGTTAGTCATCATTGATCTAAGGGTTGGAATGTATTGATATTCAATCTTCATGAATTCTTATGTAGCCCTGAGCATGTCCGATGTGGAAATGTCTGCATCTGAATGCTACACATCGGACCTGATTCACAGTTAAGAATCTTCTTAAAATAAGAACTTAAAGTCACACCTGGGCTAAACCATGTTGATTGCAGGGGAGTCATATTTCATCTGTTGCAAACAGTATTAGTGTTGAGAGGTGATATTTCCCAGCCCAAGTCTAAATAACAGTGTAATAGTAAAGCTGGCCAGTATCTGTGTGCAGTAAGCAATTCAAAGATATATCCCTGCATGCAAAGAATACAATTAAATTAATTCCCCCTGCAATCAACATGGTTTTGCCCAGGAGTGACTTTAAGCTCTTATTTTATGAAGATTCTTAAGTGTGAATCAGGTCCATCATCTCCAACCTTGCTCTTACAGAAAGTGAACGATTCATTCTGGCTATGCTATCATCCAATGTAATAATGCATAAATAGTCACTATTCACCCAGTCTTGGCAGCCTATTTAGTGATATTTGGGAGAGAGCTGCAGTCCGTTCATTTGACACCGCAGCTCTCCACAAATTGCTTCTCCTGGTGAGCAGAGGTATTTAGCCTTGGCAGCCAGCTGCGGTGACATACAGATTTGCAATATGCTTTGTTAATTGTTGCTTGGACAGATGTTGTTGATAAAGTCGACATGTCTAATTATTAAGCAGGATAGAGCAAGGAAGATCCAGAGACACTTCTTAGATGAAGGCGTATTCAATGTACAACAAGCACAACGGTTCTCCTGGCAGAAGAAAGTGTCCAGAAAAACAATATAATATGTGCGGTGAACTCAGGCATTATTGTAACCGTGACATATCTAAACACCAGCCAGCACACAGACAACTACACCAAGGTAATCATTTGGAGCTGGATCTAGACTTGCGTCCGGTACCCAACTTTCCATGTGCAGGGAAGGGAGGGGGTCCATGGGTGCAGTATAAGGAGGAGGGGTGGAGACCTTGGGGATGGGGGGAGCATGTAAAAAATCTTGCACAAGGGCAAGCTGTTGGATGTGTCATTGGGCTGGATCCAGACTTAAGTAAGTGCTTGAAATGAGTTACTCCTGGGCTAAACCATGTTGATTGCAGGGGGAGTCAAGTTAATTGTATTCTTTGCATGCAGGGATATATCTTTGAATTTCTTACTGCACACAGATACTGACCAGCTTTACTATCACACTGTTATTTACACTTGGGATAGGAAACATCTCCTCTCAGCTCTGTCACTGCAATCAACATGGTTTAGCCCAGGAGTAACTAATTTCAAGCCTGGATCCAGCCCATTGTTGTCAACTTTTTCTTTCTTCCCTCCAGGATATCTCAAAGGGTAGAAAGAGAAGGCAGTATGTGGGTGGGGTTTGATGACATGATTTATTAAAATCTCTGCCTGAAGTCCCGCCCCTTGCCTGTCAGAACTGCGAATCATTGGGTTACTATGGATGGGGCAGGCTTGAGGTCACAATTGCATGATCAATCCACCCATCCTTAATAATGCTCTAAATTGCACCATTAAGGAAGGAAAGTGGGACTTAAGACCGTGATTTGCATTAAATTCAGGAAATACGCCTGCTCCCCCGGGATTCCGGGAGACATGTCCGAGAATCGGGCGTCTCACTGACATTCCGGAAGAGTCGGCAACTATGAATAAGTAATTATAGAATAAATATATTGTACTGCAGCCCAGTACAACATTCTAGAGGCAACATGAATACCTCTCAGTTGCAGAGAAAAGATAGAGATGGCTTCAATCCAAAATCATCACAGAGAGGATGACACAGATGAGTAAGATAACTGGAACGTCTGTTAGACCCTAGACAATGGCTACCATTTTATCCAGCACTCACAGGAATCAGGGCTAAGGCACCTGCATCTTCATGACATCAAGAATATAAAAGGCCAATGGATGATTGTTTGATGGGTGCCATTTATCAAATATCAGCCATCATAGCAAGAGATAAAATTCATCAGTCAACAGAAGAAGTATTTTCCTTTATTTATATTACAAAAAATATGAACAATATTTATTACTTAAAAAAAAAATCTTATTTAAAGGGAAATGTCCAGTAATAATATTGTTTAGCCAAATTATAACTTCAAATCTGGTTGTGCAAAACACAGGATTTGCTAGAAAAACCCTACAGAATATGAACAGAAACCTCATTAAATTATTATTATTATTATTATTAATAATAACCCTTTTTAATCTGAATGGTTACATAGATACATAGAAAGTGACGGCAGATAAGAGCCACATGGCCTATCCAGTCTGCCAGTTGTTTATTTTAAACTATACAGACCCTAGACCCTATTTACCCACAATTTAGTTTGAAATTTAGGATATCCTTATATTTTTCCCAAGCATGTTTACACTGTTCTACTGTGTTACCTCTACCACCTCAGATGGGAGGCTATTCCAGCCAGTGGGATCACTAGGTGGGTGTACTACATGGCTTCACTGTGCACTAATGTAACTAAAAGCTGTCGGTCAGCAGTGCAGCCACGGCAGTGTCTGTGTTGCAATGCACAGTTCAGCTAAAGCAGCTCCCATCAGAGTTAGTAACATCAGCATCATTTACTGAGCAGAGAGTGCGCCCCTGAGGAATGAAGAAGAAAAAAAGAAGAGAGATTGATTGAATGGGGTGAAGGGGTGGCTGAAGACATACATGAGGGAGAGTAGGGAAGGCTGGAGACATACAAAAGAGTGTAGGAATAGCTGGAGACATACAAGGTGGAGTAGGGATGGCTGGAGACATACAAAAGAGTGTAGGAATAGCTGGAGACATACAAGGGGGAAAAGGGAAAGCTGGTAATATACAAGGGGAATAAATAAGGATGACTGCGGTCTGGACACATGCAAGTGGTATAGTTTAGGATGGTGGATAGTATGATTTTGTGTCTTTTTAATTCCACTACTTTATGTTTAGAATTGCCATTACATGATTTCCGAGTAACAATATAGAAACATATTCGAAGTGTTGAATGGATGGTTGAGGTTCATGGGATGGTGACACCATGAGTTACTGCACTGGGTGACACCAACCCTAGTGGCGCTACTGTTTTAAGCTCTAAATGTATATTCCCACTATTACCCCTGGATGCAGCTCTCCGTGTGGGCAAGAAGAGTGCACTCCTTTCACTCACAGGGACATCTATGAGCAGACATTCCTACCTTAAGATTTCCAATGCATCCTCACTTAAAAATGGGGACGCATCTAAAATCTAGATAGTGCGGAGGGCACTTAGCACACCTTTACTGTACAAGATTAGCAGAACTTGATGTCACAAATGGCTCGTCTAGCCCCGCCCATCCTTAGTAACGCTCAATATCTCACAATTTATATGAAAGGAGGGCAGGACTAGAAGCTGTGATTTCCATTAAATCACAGCCTTAAGCACAAATGCAAGAGATTTACCTGCTCTACTGGGATTCCAAGAACAATGCTGTCTGAGTCTGGATCCGGTCCTCTGTCTTTCTTCCAACGGTCTATGTTTTAAAAGTCTATTTGTTGAAGTACAGGTATGTTATGTTATTTTCTGTTACATTTTTAAAGTTCCATAAGTGTAATTATCTCACCTGAGATTCTCTGAAGAGTCCTTTAAAACATGGTCCCTTTGTAGTTCAAACTGTCGGGGAGAGTCGGCAACCATGATCTCACGTTAATGTAGACCAGCAATTGCACTACACATGTGCTGGATGCAGTGGGCAGGCTGCTGGTGTCCTGGTGGATTTCTGAATTAACCTTTTCTATTATGGAAATGACACTGGCAGGCAAGGCTTAAAGGGTTAACATGCAAAGTAACATTATAAACGTGACATTATAATGCACTCCTCATTATAATGATATATTAGTATGATAATATTATTTTGCACTGAAATGTCTAAACCTATTAACACATAATATATACGATGCAGGCATTATTAAGGAGAGTTTATTTCTGATTGTCTCCTATGTCGCTATTAAGGTGACGCTGACCAGCGCAGGCAGATACATTTCTATGTTCTCTGCCTGTACTTTAGATCCTGCACAGATAAATGTCACAGTCCATATTCCCACCACAATAAAGTCTCTCCAATATCTGGAAAACTGCTTTCTAATAATTATATTTCTCTTCACAATTTGCTTTCCCATCTCCTCACTTTATTCATCGTTTAATCCCTGTCGTCTGTCCAAACCATGCAGCTGACTGCCAACGTGGCTTTCTCCCTGTGATTGGTTTCAGAGTATGCACATGCATGTGATATGCAAATTGCATATGCAAATGAGGCTAAGTGGCAGAATTACACATTCGTGACCTATTCACGTACACATTTCAGCTAAGGGTAAATAATATTGCTGACAAATATGACATTTGGTGGGGGGGTGTAATATGTTTTAATGTTTTTTAGTATTTTTACATATATTAATGAGAAAATAAACAGTATAATATCAATAAAAGCAGATAACACAATACAAAAAATAAACACTACATAATCCTTTATAGAATGACTTAAAAGGAAGACATAAAATAGCAACATGAGAGAGTTTTCTTGGAGACATATAATATAAATATTTTCATCTCATTTTTCTTTAAATTAGTATTTAAATATTAATTATTCAGAACTTGCCTGCAATGTGCAGCGCCAAATATTCACACAAATTCAAAACAATTTTCTGCTTCTCAGCATTAGCCCAGAGTCTGGTAGAAGGTTTTTTTTTCCACCAATGTGACGATAATAAAATCATAGGACCTCCCGGAACCCCCGTTCGCTACTTCTAGGTTTTGGGACCTAATAGTTTTATTTTCGGATCTACAATGTAAGTTCGCCTGTCGGGCTATATTGTGCATTTGCTGATGGATTTACTTGTTGTTTATCCCTTTATGTTTGGCATTACATGTATCCGTTGCAATTAACATGTTCTCCCAACCGTTCTTCTTTCTGTACCTCTTCCCCCATAATATTTAGAAAAATACAATAAAACATATTTTCAAAAAAATAAAATCATAGGATCAATATAGATAATCACAGAATTGACCACTCTGGTGCACCAGGTCCAAGAAAATCTACGAGGTCGCAAAGTATGGAATTGTATGGAAGTATCCTTATAAAGATGTAGGACCAGATTCACAGATACGTTTTTTAAAAAGTACGTAATTACAGCCATGCACTTAGCAAGGCCACACCCACCAACACCCCTGACACTCCCCTCTCATGCCCATGCTGTCGTGGAGAGTCCGTAGACCACTCTGTTCTTTACGTGTGTACTTACGTGCGTATATGTACGCCGTACGTGCGATTCTGAATAACCGCGCCTCCATGCGTTCATTGTAATGCCTCCCCCCACCCACTTTGATGTAAATTTTCACGTTCGTTCTTCAACCCCGCCCATCCGTACATATTTCACCAGGTGCGATTCACAAGTCCGTCCGTTTGGCACTTTCGTGCATATATTCTACGTAATGTACGTAAAGTTACTGCGCATGCGCAGTTAAAACGTACCTAAAAATACGCACGCAACTCTGCGTGAAAACGGATCTCTGGATACGGTCCGTAAGCCGGAACTCTTTATCAGCTCCCCTGTGATCATGGCTATTTACCAAGCTGAACTATTTACAAAATTAATATAATTCTATTTAGTTACACTACAATAATGTGCATAGGAATTAGGCCAAGTGGTCAAAGTGGGTTTGTATGGAAGAGGGAAATGATCACCCGTCACTCCCCTCTGACATGCAGAGGTATGACTTCTGTACAATGGCAGATTCTTTTGGATATTCCTAATTCCACCCCTTTTGCCATATTATCATGGCAAACCCTGCCTTAAGTATGAATCAGGTCCACCATTTTTATTAAGTGGGATGGTGGTAGGGATGACCAAACTGGTTCCTTATGATCTATCAAGGGACCATGTTTTAAAGGACTCTTCAGAGATAATTACACTTGTGGAACTTCAAAAATGTATCAGAAAGCAACAAACAAGTAGACTTTGAAAACATAGGGCCGGATTCAGAGCTCAGGCCGCAATGCAATTGAGGCCGGAGTTCTGCGAAAAGTGCTACTGCGCATTCGCAGTAATTTTGGAACGTAATCTACGTTACTTCTTGCAACGTAGATTGCGTACACGCAGTCTTTAAAACCACATGTACGCAATCTACATTGCAAGAAGTAACGTAGATTACGTTCCAAAATTACTGCGCAATTGCAATTGCATTGCGGCCGAAGATCAGAATCCGGCTCATAGACCATTGGAAGAAGGACCTAGTTTGGAAACTCCTGATCTAGAAAATTCTAATCTTCCAGTGACAGATCCAAGAATTTTGTTTTCTCACTTACACTTTAATTTTTTCATTGGCATTTAGAAATGGCCAAACCGGTGTCCTTTCTAGAGTCTTTTCATAATCTCATCAAGAAAACAAATCTGGGTGTATTCATTTTAGGTACCACTTATCTTGAAAACTTCCTAAGGCTTTGGAAATATGTTAAAACAGTGACTTCACCATATGCAGTATAGATATTAACTATCATTATAAAATGTCTAGTGACCTCGGGCTCGATCCAGACTTGGTTTAGCCCAGGAGCAACTAATTTCAAGCACTTACGTAAGTCTGGATCCAGCCCCTCAACTTTATTACATTCATAAAACTGAGTTAGCAAGTTTAGGAGGACTTGTAATCATTCCTGACTCAAAATTAGTAGGGTAATTGACATAAGACTTTTCGGAATGCTCTGTGTGACTGTAAAATTAGTCCACAAATGTGTTTCATCTTTTTTGTCTGATAACTTATGAAACATACTGTATATCTGGTGACAACTTTAATAACTCATAATAACTCATTTATCAACCTCAGAATGAAAATAATCTTGTTAAATTAGTTTTTGCCAAAGAAAGGTAAACACCCACACTAGGTTTCTCTATAGACCATTCTAATGCCTTAATCAAGAGAGAAAATATCCTCCAAATAACTTGGCAAAAGTAGGTGCTATAATAACCCTTATATAACTGACCAAATCAACTATAACAACAAAGTAGTGTTGTATTGAAATTTCAATAAAAGGTATGTTTTAATATCAACCCTATAAACTACTCACTGTACCAGATTCCATACAACACTACTGTGTTCTAATAGTTCATTTATTTATTTATAAGTTTTTATATAGCACCATCAGATTACGTAGTGCTTTACAGAGAATATTTTACATCAGTCTCTGTCCCATTGTAGCTACATACTAAGGTCCCTAACACACACACACACAAACACACACACACTAGGTTTAATTTACTCAGCAGCCAGTTAACCTACCAGCATGTTTTTGGAGTGTGGGAGGAAAACCAGAGCACCCGGAGGAAACACACGCACACACTAGGAGAATCAGGGACCCAGGAACACGATGCAAAGTACTTGTTGCACTGGTGGACCTGTGCCAGTGATTTAAATAGTGAGCGCTCAGAGTCCATAGGCTGATTGAGAGTCATGTGGAATCCAAGGAGAGAATGGCTGGCCTGGAGCAGTCACCTGACTTCTTCCAGTAGGGCCACGCCCATGAACCGATCAATATGCATACCTATGGAGCTCAGGTCAGCCAGGAATCAGGAAAGACCGGGGATTCAGGAGAGAGCAGGCCGCAAGGGAGGTCCTGGACCAGCACATCCAGAGATTCCCAAATAAAGACAGCGTTTGACTCTATAGGTTCAATTTCAGGTTATTGTGTGTGATTTAGTAAATTGCTGAGATCAACAGTTCTATTACTTAGTTGTTGTTGTCTCACCAGAGAGTGAGCCGCAGCTTCTACTCTCCAGGGATGGACTCGGGCACTTCTTTCCCTTGTTTACCGGTGTAGGTCCTGCACACTAACCAGTATTGAATCTCTGTGCGTATTTTTAAGAACAGATATACTGCACATGCCCAGAACTCAAAAATACACATGGAAACCACGGCCGACTGCTTGGATGGCTGACTTAGGACAGAGTCACGCTTTGGTATGGAATAAGTCCGGGTATGGAATGAGTCCCTAGCTGGAGGGGCAAGAGTCTTAATGCAAATGAGCAGCACACAGGCAACTAATGTACAGTATAGGCGTTCCTCTAGAGTTAGGACTGATTCACAAGTAAGTAGGGGTGTAGGAACCAGGGGGACAGAGGGGGCCCACCCATGATTTTTGTTGGGTGGGCAAAGACTATGTTTTGCCCCCTCCTGAACATCTACACAAAAACAAATAGGGATGAATGAAATGGAAATGGGCAGGCAACGATAATAACTTTATTTGAATTGCCAACTCTTGTCATTTCTGTTAACCAAAACCAAAGATATCTTCTTGTTTGTTCTGCGTACACATTCTTCTTAGAAACGCTTGGTCTATTCTTTTGTAGAAGTCCCACTCATTTTGCTATCACAGTTTGCAGTAAACATGAGACGGGGAAGCTGCAGTCTTGTTGTCATTGTAGGGTAGACAACGGTTGCCTTCAGAGCAGTGGTGCCAACATTTAATAGCTTCCCCCCTGGAGATCTCAGAGGTTAGCCATAGATGCCAATCACATTATTAAGCCCCGTACCCGACTATCCATTACCCACCTTTTTTAAGTTTACTAGGGATGGGGACAGGGCTTGATGATGCAAATTGCATCATCAATTAGCTCCCTGCCCCAGTAACACTAGGATACTAGTGTTGTCAGGCAGGGGGGGTAGGACTTGAAGCCATGGTTTGCATGAAACCACAGCCTCAAGCACTCTGCGGGAGATTTGCAGGCTCTCCCAAGATACCGGGAGAACTGCCTGAATTTCGGGAGTAGCCCGGATATTCTGCGAGAGTCAGCAACCCTGATTCATTGCGATGGTGCCGGGAGCAGGTAAATGAAAAAGGAACTCCAGACCCTATAGTAGTATAATAGTGGCCTTTTGTCCCCCCATGAAAATTTTCGTTCCTACAACCCTGCAAGTGTAAGTGCTTTGCTAAAACTAACATATGCATGGAAAAAGAAAAGGTAGCCCTTCTTAAGCTGATTTACATATGGTTCTTTGTTAACCTGAGGTTTTTCCTTTGTTTTTATGTGTTAAGAAGTTTTCCATTGTAGAAAAAATATTTTGTTTACAATATGACTATAAATTTTTTTTTTTCAAATAAAACATTTTAAATAAAAGTTTTTATAAACTAACAAATTTTGCTTTCAAAAATGTCATTAACAGTTAAAGTAAACTATAATTATTTAAAAATACATTTTGAAATAAATAAAATAATTCCAAAAAATATTCAATATTCAAATTTATTTGCAAACATTATACAAGTAGATCATTGGTCCACGGCACACGGGTTAAACTTACAATGTGACAAGTTTGAATTTGTAAAAAAAAATATTTGAAACATTAATTTAATAGTAACATAATAGATTATACATTAATACAAAGATGTTTTGTGTTGTTAATAAACAAGTGCGTTTAGTTGCGGATAAGTGAATGTTCTGTGTGATTCACATTAAGGAAAAACATCCACACTTAAATCTACGCACATACAGAACTATGCTTAGCAGTCCCAAGACTAGGGGTGTGGTTAAATGGATTCTTTACTATCTTTGAATCACTTACGAATCTCGTCCATGCGTATATTTAGGTACGTTGGCAAATTCACTCTCAAGTGTTACTCGAGGTCAAAAGCAACTACACAAATGTAACTATACACAGACAGACATACTGTACAACAATAGTCTATACCCAGACATACTGTACAGTGAGATACTGTAACTACACATAGACATACTGTACAGTGAGATACTGTAACTACACATAGACATACTGTACAGTGAGATACTGTAACTACACATAGACATACTGTACAGTGAGATACTGTAACTACACATAGACATACTGTACAGTGAGATACTGTAACTACACATAGACATACTGTACAGTGAGATACTGTAACTACACATAGACATACTGTACAGTGAGATACTGTAACTACACATAGACATACTGTACAGTGAGATACTGTAACTACACATAGACATACTGTACAGTGAGATACTGTAACTACACATAGACATACTGTACAGTGAGATACTGTAACTACACATAGACATACTGTACAGTGAGATACTGTAACTACACAGAGACATACTGTAAAGTGAGATACTGTAACTACACATACCTGTGCTGTCCCGGCAATACCCGGGGTCTGTGAACCCGGGATATTGCCGGGGTGGTGATGTGAAAGGGGTTTTAGAGAACCGTCCATATTTAGCAGACCTGAGAATGGGGGGTGTGGTTACCTTGGTTCTTTACTATCTCTGCATCCTTCTCACAAATCTTGTCCGTGCGTATATTTTGGTACATTCGCAGTTTAACGATTAAGTCTGAATTAGGTTGTATGTCATTCATGTATACTCTATGAACAATACATTACACTGAAGACTTGTCCCCCTTCAAGAGGAACTTGCCATTACTTATAAAGTGGACAAATATATACACTATTATATAAATATAGATGACGCACAATAGAACTTTATTAAAATTTTGCTGCCAATTTAAAAGTCCAATGTTCGAGAGACATCTCACAGATGCAAACATTATTGTACTGTATATGTTTTGCAAAACAGAAAGAATGAAATTAGATTTTTAGTTACACACCGACTTCTTGATATGATGTGTATTTTGACAATGCTGAACAGCATCTCAAATGTGCTGCCTTTTAAATACAATTTAATTATACTTTGTTTCCTTAGGGTTTCGGTTGCCGTATGTATTAATTTAGTATATGCCTCAAGGAGAACATATTTCAATTATGACATATTTCCCCCCAGAAACAATATTATTTAAATGATTTAGCACAGTATCTTATTATAGGATGCATGTGCAGTGATTGGTCTTTGAATGTATTTAACACTTTATATTGCAAAAGTAAAGTTCACACAAGAAAGAGGGTCACTTACAAAATTCCTTTGGTATCGCATATGTGACTAATTATAAAAATAACATTTATAGATTTTAGGTGGTAAAGTTTTGTGAGGCTTTTTTGCCTAGAAAGCTTTATTCACTAATCATCTAATCAAACTTCAGCAACTTGAAAAATAATTATCTTGTGTTTCGGGGTGGAATTATTAAAGTACTCTTTAAGATTTTGGACTGGATTCACAACCCCGAATTTTTTTTACTTACGTGCCTATTCTTCCGTTTATAGCTACTACACATGCGTAGTAACTATTTTACACTATCTACGCAGCGTTTTATTACGTAGATTGCGTACATGCGGAAGGAGAGCTTACCTCAAACAGCTATATTTTAAATCTCTTTCTTACCTATGTATATAATTATATTATCGTTTATTTATAAGACGCCACAAAGTTGTTTGCGGTGCCATACCAAATTCAGCACAGTCATATAGGACAGCATAATAAACTATAAAATACAATTTGAATGTAAAATATAACATAAATGTAAAATAAAGTAAAGCAAGCACAGAAAAGGTAAAAGATCAGGTAGCAGACTAGAACAGATATTGCGTTATCAAGTCCCGTCCTGCCCCTAGTAGCACTAAGAAAAGTAGTGTTGCTAGGCTGGGGGACGGGACTTGGGGGGAAGGATAGAAATTAGGCCTCCCTGATCATTGTCCACTCCGTGCGAGTGCATTTGACACTTCCTGCATGGATCTGGGTCCTCGAGATCTGGCTTTCTGTGCTGGAAGACTTTCCAATGAAGGTGGGAGGGGGGAGATATGTTAATCATAACAGTAAGGCTTGGTTTAGCCCTTTTGTATAATCCACATTTATGCACTACCCTTGTTTTACGTGGGACTGGGTCATCATTATTAAAGTAGGGTCCTGGTGTCGGAAGTAGTCTCTCTTCACACGCGCAGGAGTTGAGTTCGTACTGCGATCCGTCATCAGAACTCCACTGCAGATTTCTGGATGCGGCCCAAGAATATTATTATTATTGGACTTGATACTGACCCACGTAGGAGAACAGGGTGCTGCCCCTGGGATTTCCATGCCCTGGACACTATCCTCACACATCTCTGCACCTCGGTCAAGCCCTTACTGTATGATTTAAATACCTATGTCTATCCACCATGCCTATATCCTATGCACAGTGAGACTCACCCCCATGAGGATACAGGATTCCGCATCAGAAGGATGAGTTCCGATGTAGAGTTTCTTGTACTGCGCAGATGCAGTATATTCTAACAGGCTACTTATGTGCAATGCGTATGTAAGTTACCTTTTGATTTTATCTCTGGATCCAGATCATTATTATTAAATTATTATTTTTATTATTATTATTATTAATAATAACTCTTATTTATATGGTACCACAAATTGTCTGCAGTGCTTTACAAAGAACATTATACATTCCTTTTAGTCCTTGTCCATTTTGGAGCTACATATTAAGGTCCCTAACACATATATACATACTTACACACACACACGCTCAGACTAGGGTTAATTTAATCTACAGCCAATTAACCTACCATCATGTTTTTGGCATGTGGGATGAAACCGTAACATCCAGAGAAAACCCACACAGACACAAGAAAAATATACAAAGTCCTCAAATATAAGGCCTAGATGCATAACATCACAATGTAATATAACCATATATCGAAAATCTAACCAAAATATCGACCATATATTGGATTTGTATATATCTATTTTATTTTGTTTTGTTTGAATCAATACCCCTCCCTAGTTTAACTCATATATAGCAGCCCCCATCCCATAATAATCACTGCCCCCACCCCATACTAATCACTGTTCCCACACCATAATAATCACTGCCCCCATCCCATAATAATCACTGCACCCACCACATAATATTCACTGCACCCACCCCATAATATTCACTGCACCACCAC
>WWET01007728.1:32718-46293 GCA_011038615.1 Limnodynastes dumerilii | reverse complement strand
TACCTGAGATAAACAAGGGGGGCTGCATTCATACCTGGGACATACAAGGGAGGGGCTGCATTCATACTTGGGACATAAAAGGGAGGGGCTGCATTCATGCATGAGACATACAAGGGGGCGGCATGTATACCTGAGACTAAAAAGGGGGGCTGCATTCATAGCTGAGACATACAAGGGGGGGTTGCATTAATACCTGGGACATACAAGGGGCTGTAATGATGACTGTGGTGACTTTTTTACTTTAACCACTTTAAACTATGTTAACGTAAATACACATAGGTTGTGCATACGATATTGTAATTTTAAGATGCAATTTTTTTTTTGCTACTTTATGACATTACTATTGCTGTAGAAAAATTTAAATAATGCTCTACGTGAAACAGTATGAAAAAACGTTACTAGGTGTTATATGGAAGGTGGTCCATAAGGGCTGTATCAGACTTCGAGTTAAATTTCCCACCCCTGATGTCATTACATAATTATATTCTTCACTAAAATGGAGATTTGAAGCTGGACATTTGATGGCTCTGTCAGGTGAATAAATATACACTATAAGTAGTAAGCAATCTTTCTTCCAGGAGCGTAGCTAACCAGAGAAGATAGTGTATTGTAAGCTCACAGGCTCTACATTCAAACTGCTCTACAACACTCAAGTATTCCATAATGCCAAGACCTAACAATATGAATATTTTAACTATATAAAAAGCTATGAAATTCCATAGACAAAAACCTTATGGTTTAACATGTCTGATTAAGGTTTCTTGCTTTGACATGATATAGAGACCTTCAAAACTTTACCACTCAAACGCCAAAAAGCAATGAAATTACGTCATCAGTCAGAGTGTGTCAGCTATCAGAGGTGTCTGTGTTCTATCTCCCAGTCCTGCCTTCCCCGTGTGACACTGTGGGTCTATAGTGTGTGAGAGGGAGTCTGTTAGCCCCCTGGAAGTTTTGTTATATATCCTAGTACTTGGGTATCCTCCTTACTTACCTGTGGTCCCCGATCTTACTGTTTGTAAGTGGTAAAGAGTGGGTTCCTGTTTTTCATAGTGGCTTGCCGGGTACCTTCAGAGAGCAACACGGGGGCTACGACCTGCTGGTTGTCCTGCAGCCAAGACTAACCTCTCCATCAGAGGCTCTATTGAATGCCAGGCTCCAGATAGACTCTGCGTCCTGGTGTGGGACCTGGGTACCCATAACAAACACAGCTTTTTTTAACAAAGCAATTTGACCGGCAAAACCCGGGTTGAAAATCCCATGTATTTCAAGGGTGGAGATGTGAAAGCGGTATAATTATGTGTTTCTTTTTCCCCTCAATATAGGACTGCAAAATTAAAACAAGACCCATCACACCATCCACATCTGCAATAGCTGCCTCTACAACAGGCGTGGATGAAGAATTCTGCTCTGTTGGTGATAGTGGTGGATCTAAAAATAGAAATAAAAGTAAATTATTACATTATCATTTTTTGTTTTCTTTATTGTCACGACCCTGACCTCACCTGAGGCTTTCGTGACTTATCTGGGGCTCAAAGGGTTAATCACAACAGCCACCTGGTCTGTTCTCCAATTACTAATGCCCCTTCTCCCACCCCAAATATGGCTTATTACCAATGAACTGCCACCACCAAGGCTATTCACAGGAGGCCTTTGGTTCTCCTTTCCACCAATCTAGCACAGTTATACTTTATCAGAATTATCATCAACCCAGAATGACCTCTTCTGTTACCATTCAGTAGCGTTTAATAACCGAGCTGGTCTGACACGTGAATCCGTAAGAACACAGAGACATGAACTTATTAATTGATATTTAATATGATCATAATTACAATGCTTAGTTACAGAGAATAACGAAATGGACATACAATATGCACAACAGTTTCTTATAAAATGTAAGGGGAAAACACAGAAAGACTTACACACAAGAACCTTCCGGGTCGGGACAGACCAGAAATCAGGGTCACTTCTTCAGTTTGGAAGTCCCATGAAGTGAACCCCGTGTATGTATCATACACACTTTTTAAAGACCAAAACCTGCTCCTCTCCAGACAGCCCCCACCTTTGTGATACGTGACAGGTCTGGGGTCTGGAGAGAATCTTCTTCAGAAATCTAGCTTTTATGATAAAAGCTAAATAACCCTAATAAACTGATCCATTTACAACAGGACCCTAACCTGACCACCTTGTTCTGCCCCACTACATTCAAGGTATTTCCATGAATCACCAGACCATGGCCAAACAGCTATATACAGATATTTAATTTGTACACATGCTGTTTGATTATATCCTGCCATCTTCCCTTCCTAAAATGGTGACAGGAGAACAAGTCTGCATGACTGTTTATCCTGCTCACCTTACTCATCAGCATAGCCCCTTCTGGATAAACCATCCGCATTTGTGTGATCAGAACCCTTTTTGTGCTGTACAGTGAAAGTATACTGCTGGAGGGACAGACTCCACCTGAGCAGCTTGCCATTGGTCCCAGCAACCCAGTGCAACCAGCTGAGGGGATTGTGGTTTGTGATCACTGTGAACTCTCGCCCATACAGGTAGGACTGCAATTTTTGCAGTGCCCAGACAATGGCCAGACACTCTGCCCAGACAATGGCCAGACTCTTTCTCTACCACCGCATAGGCCACTTCTCTGGGGAGCAGTTTTCTGCTCAGGTACATAATGGGGTGCTTTTCCCCTTTGTTATTAACCTGACTGAGCACAGCTCCCAATCCATAGTTGGAGGCATCTGTCTGCACAATAAATCTATGCTTAAAATCAGGGTCCTGTAGCACAGGACCTTGAGCCAGTGCAGTTTTTAGAGCAGTAAATGCCCCTTCACAGTCATTAGTCCAGGTGACTATCTGGGGCAGCTTTTTCTTTGTCAGGTCAGTGAGATGCTTAGCTTGAGCACTGCAGTGACATACAAATTTCCGGTAGTACCCAGCTGTTCCCAAAAAGGACAAGACCTGCCTTTTAGACTTAGGTGTGGGCCAGGAAAGAATGGCATCCACCTTATCTGGGTCTGGGCGCAGTGTAACTCCCCCCAGTGTCCCAGGTACTAGACCTCTCTCATGCCAATTTGGTATTGTTCAGGCTAAATGGTTAAATGGTTAAACCGGCCCCTGCAATGCTAGACAATACCCTGCTCAGGTGTGTAAGATGCTCCTCCCATGTCTGGCTGAACACAGCAATGTCATCCAGATACGCATATTCCTCCTGCCCCTCCAGCAAATCATTGATAAGCCGCTGAAAGGACACAGCAGCATTTTTCATCCCAAAAGGCATCACCAGAAACTCAAACAGCCCAAAGGGAGTGATAAAAGCCGACCGTATTTGCCAGTAACCCCTACTGAGATCCATAATGGTGAGGTAGCGAGCCTAGGCTAAGCATTCCAGCAGCTCATCTATCCTTGGCATGGGATAAGCATCAAACACTGTGGCAGCATTTAACTTCCTATAGTCCACACAGAAGCGAGTGTCCCCACATTTCTTTGGAATCAGCACTACTGGGGCCAGTCCAAGCGCTGTGGGACTTCTGAATAACCCCCAGCTGTAACATTTCCTCTACTTCCCTCTTCATGTCTCCGTGTACTTCTAGAGAAACCCTGTATGCTGGCTGTCTGAGGTGGGGTCTGATCACCAGTATCCACATGATGTGTAACTAGGTGGGTACGACCTGGTTTCCCTGTGAAGCTGATTCTCAAGGGCCCTAGTACCCTAAAGACCTGATCTATCTGCCCCAGAGACAAGTCCTCACTGCGCTGAATATTCTCAAGGGACCCCCCGTCCTTTGCTGCAGTTGTTAGGTCTATTAGAGGGTCTGCTTCCTGTTCCTCCTTGGGAAGGCTGCACACAGACAACACTGAGGTTACTCTCTCATGGTACGGTTTAATCATGTTTACATGTGTTATGAAACTGGTTACCTAGCATGCAGCAGGAAATCTGGGAGTCTTCGCCAGGGCCCCTAGTGGTGGGGATGGAGTTGTGCTTCGCCCAGATAAACAAGCCGCTATCCTAGGCGTGCAGTTTCACTGAAACAAGAAAATACTACAAGACAAAATAAAGGAATAGGCACCGTGGCAGTAGGAGTTTGCTAACCAGTGTTCACATTCACACAGCGCTTAGCAGGGAAAAGATTAGGAGGCTAAACACCCAAATAGCCAGAAATATGGCAAAAATAGAAATAAGGCTAGAATGAGCAGAAAACTAGATGTACTCAAAAATGAGTACAATAAACCAGAAACTACAAATAACAAGACCAACAGTATACAGAACCACTATGTAGCGTGTTGGAACAAAAATACACAGAACGCAGCCACTATGTGGCAAGTAGCAATATAACAATGATTACCAACTGTATACAGGGCCACTATATGGCGAGTTGGAACAAAGGTACACAGGACGCAGCCACTATGTGGCAAGTAGCAAAATAACTAAGGTACCGGTATTGACAGACAATAAGATAAAAATAAACTGCTGCCACTATGTGGCGTATTGCTATAAGCAAAGAGCACCGGTATTGGTAGACACTGTATTTGGCCAAAATTAAAGAGCCACTATGTGGCGGGCAGCTACCCAGAAAGGTAAGTATTCCTTAATGGGACAACTGAGTACAAAACAAATAGTTGCCAGCTATGGCTGAAGGTAAGTAAAAACAACACAATAATAATGGCCAGTATCTGGCAGGTAACAGCAATTACCTAATCAGGTAAGTAAGAGCAAGTTAGCCAATAGTAGGAGGTAGGTAGGATAGATATACCCAGAGTAAGTAGCAAGCAGAGTAAATAAACAGGTAGAAGGAAAACATCCAACCAGAGCTCACTAAAAAGACCAGGCACACGAGGTGTCTTCAGCAGAACAAACGGCAGAACGATCAGCAGGAGCGCAAGACAGATTCTATGTGGAGGAACGCCGGGGTTTTAACAGTGGGGCCGCGTATGCGCCAGTCACGCTTCTGGAACGCACGCTGCGTTCCACAGGCGACCCGGAAGTAGCGTTACACTCCGGCTGCCGGCTGCCCGCGTGTAACAGAGAGAAAATCATTTGAGACATGCTATAAGAACAAGAGAGAATTTGTGTAAGTTTTTTGTTTTGTTTTGTGTTGGTTTTTTTATACCAAGTATGAGACTAAAGCTGGGTACACACTGAAGTTTTTGCTGATTATCTGACATCTTGGCAGATCAGTAGTAACAATTCTCTAGTTTCCTGTGGATCGTTTCACAGTCTGTTTAAATAAACCCTTGCTGCAATGATATCATACACAAGGTGGCGCTATGCAGAAAAATAAATGTAATCGTTGCAGTGACGGTTGTATGTCAGTACACACTGAAATCTTCTACAGACATCCGAACACTGTTGATTGCAAACAATTATGCTGTTTCAGATGATTCTGCAGCATCGTTGGACTGTACACACTAGTAAGATAGGTGATGAAACTTTTTAGCATGTGATTTGCATAATCTTTGTAGGCATATAAACTGGTGTAACACAACAACAAAACTGATTTTGCTAACTCTAGAAAAAAGAGATAAACAATATAATTTCTCAGAAAAAAGATATGGAAAATGAGTAAAGCGTACATAAAGGGTTCAGAAAAATTTGCTAAACTGGATCCAAGATTTAAACGGATAAAAAGCTTGATTCTATTTGGGTCCACAATTGGGAAAATCACTTAGCAACTTGTCCACCTTTTGAAATTGAGAGCTATGCCATCTTTTTGAACTTTAATCACTCCACAGAAATTAACACAATCCATAATTCCAAGTAAATACTCATGGCAACTTATCCTCAATTTTTAAGAAGATTAAAAAATTTATTGAAATTCTTTCACTGAGCTTCACAAAATATATCTGCAGGTTTTTTTTATTTAGAACTATGTATTGATTTTTAATTTATGCTGTATTCTGCCAGACAGCATAGCTGCTGTAGAATGAGTACACCACATCAATAATAGAAACTATATTAGTGCTACATTCCCCATGATTATATTACAATAGATATAAACATTTTCAAATTTGTTTACATAAATCCAACCAATGCTGTGCCAGTTTTATTATCTGTGTGGAGTTTGTATGTTCTCCCCGTGTCTGTGTGGCATTCCTCTGAGTGCGGTTTCCTCCCAAACTGTAAAAATATGCTGGTAGGTAAATTGGCAGCTGAATAAATTAACCCTAGTCTGTGTGTGTGTGTGTGTGTGTGTATGTATGTCTGTATTAGGGAACCTAGAATATCGCTCCAATGGGGTAGGGACTGATGTAAATATGAAATGTTCCCTGTAAAGGGCTACATAATCTGATGGTGCTATATAAAAACCTGTTAATAAGTAAATAAATTACACGGTGAGTGGTATCTCAACCCAATTATTTAGCAGTGTGTAAAATATGTCACAATTTCTCAGACTATTAGACTGTATTTGCTGGGATCCCCCAGTTTTTAGATACCTTATGGCTCTTAAGAGTGCCATTGGTCAACCTTATCTTACCATGTGTAGTTTACTTATTAAGACAGAAACTACACTCTCGCCCTAGGCCGGTTATCATGAGAATCCTTAATTATGCCGATAAAGCGAAGCTTCTGGATCACTACAAGCGAACCAAAATTGTAAGTTACAATGGGAGCAAACTCCTAATTTTTCAAGACTTTTCAAGCTCAGTTGCAGCCAAACGCAGAGAATACAACCAAGTCTGCAAACATCTTATAGAGCATAATATTCAATTTTCTCTGCTATATCCAGCCAGGTTGAGGGTTGTGGAGAACGGCAAATCCGTTTTTTTCGAGTCTGCAGAACTGGCCAAGAGTCATTTTCAAATCAATCAGTCACAAACTACAACCTGACGTCGATCGGCAGCAGAGGATCGGTTACCCAGGGTGAGGACCGGACGTTGTGGAGGCCGTAGGAGAAGCAGGAATCCCGGGATTGTCATCTTTACCTGCCATCCAGCGACTCCCGCACTTGCGGACTCCCCTTAGCGGTATTGACATTGTTTTTTAATTTTGGATTTGTTTTATTTGAATATGTATTAAAGTCAGTATTTTTCTCTTTTCCCTTGGGCTGTGTGCTTTGTTTAATACAAGCATTGAAGATCCAGCTACAGGAGTACGCCGTCCCCGGGTCTCCCTCCCCCTCCCTGTCCCACTCCCGTATATCACTGTCTATTTCTCACCAGCACTATTAGTTTGTTTGGAGCGCTTTTATTTATACATATTTATTCATTTTAAGTATTATCTAATAGGGGATTGGTAGATCCTCTTTATGCTTAGATAGAAGCTGCCCCTGGTTTTTAGACACATTTTTTATTATTTTATAAGTGTATATTTGTTCACTCAGCGCAACTCCGGTACCTTTATCAATCATTTATTAAATACCCAATTAGCCAGAAGTACAAATGACGAGACCAACAGAAAACGGAACCACTATGTGGTAAGTTGGGACAATATACATAGAACGCAGCCACTTTGTGTCAAGTAGCAAAAATACTATAATTACCAACAGTATACAGGGCCACTATGTGGCGAGTTGGAACAAAGATACACAGGACGCAGCCACTATGTTGCCGGTAGCAGAATAACTAAGGTACCGGTATAGACAGACAATAGATAAAAATAAACAGATACTACTATGTGGTGAATTGCTATAAGCAGAGAGCACCGGAATAGGTAGGCACTGAATTTAGCCAAAATTAAAGAGCCACTATGTGGCGGGCAGCTTCCCAGAAAGGTAAGTATTCCTTAACGGGACAACTGAGTACCAAAATAGACAAAGTGCCAGCTATGGCTGAAGGTAAGTAATAACAAGACAATAAATGGCCAGAATCTGGCAGGTAACTGAAATTACCTAAACAGGTAAGTAGAAGCAAGTTAGCTAATAGTAGGAGGCAGGTAGGATAGATATACCCCAAGAAGTAGCAAGCAGAGTAATTAAACAGGTAGAAGAGACATCCAACCAGAGCTTACTAGGAATACCAGGCACACGAGGTGACTTCAACAGAACAGCCAGCAGACCGATCAGCATGAGCGCAAGACAGATACTATCACCGGCGTCCACGTGGAGGAACGCCAGAGTTTTAACAGTGAGGCCGCGCATGCGCGAGTCGCGTTCTGGAACGCACGCTGCATTCCACAGGCGATCCGGAAATAGCGTTACACGCCGGCTGCCGACTGCCGGCGTGTAACAACATGATATACCTTATTCTTCTTCCGACCCCCTTCCCTGGCTACCACATAGTTAACATCATGGACCTTCTGTACAATAGTGAAGGGACCCTCCCAAGCAGCCTGTTGCTTGTTCTGCCGCATGGGAATTAGTACAAGCACCTTCTGACCCACTTCAAAAGTAGGCAGACAGGCATTGTGGTCATACCACTGTTTTTGCTTTGCCTTAGTAGCTTTTAAATTATGGTGCACTATCCCCATGAGAGTCTGCAGTTTCTCCCTGAATTGTACCACATAGTGTACCACAGAGGTATCCGGGGTGTCTAGTTTTTCTTCCCACTCATCTCTAAACAAATCTAAGGGCCCTCTCACCCAGCGCCCATAAAGGATTTCAAACGGAGAGAAACTGGTGGATTCTTGGGGTTCTCCCGGTATGCAAATAGGAGATGTGGCAGAAACTGTTCCCAATCCCTTCCCTGGGCCTCCACAAAGGTCCGTAGCATTTGCTTCCGGGTGCCATTGAAACGTTCACAGAGTCCATTGGTCTGGGGGTGGTAGGGACTAGCTATGATGTGCTCCACCTGTATTTTTTTACATAAACTCTGCATTAGATTTGACATAAACTGTGTGCCCTGATCACTTAGCATTTCCTTGGGGAACCCCACCCTGGAAAAATAGTTATAAGAGCGTCTGCCACCTTATCTGCCCTAATGGAGGAGAGGGTCATGGCTTCAAGATATCTGGTGGCATAGTCCACCACAGTTAAGATAAATTGTTTCCCTGTGTTGCTAGGGATGACCAGAGGCCCCCACTATGTCTACTGCTACCCGCTTAAAGGTTCTGATATAATGGGCAAGAGTACAAAGGGGGCTCTTCCTACATCCCCAGGTTTTCCCACCATCTGACAGGCATGACAGGAGCAACAGTATTGACCCACATCCTTTCCCATCTCCGACCAATAAAAGTTGTGCTTTAAGCGGCACTTTGTTTTCCTTACCCCCAAATGCCCAGCTAACAGAACCTCATGAGCTACCCGTAACAACTCCCCCTCGATATTCCTGAGGTACCACAAGTTGTCTCTGACTGACCCCAGCTTCTTGCAGGTCAGTCACCAAGGGTTCCCTGTACAGCCTGCCCCTCTCCCAAAACACTCTAATTTTGTCAGATTCAGTGGGGGGTGAGCTGGCTTTAGCCCTCAGAGATGCCAATGTCGGATCAGCTTGTTGGGCCCTCTGAAATGCCTGACTCCTTAATTGTGAGTCTGTGTGTTCAGGAGAAGCAGTGCAGGTCTCTAGGTCAGCACTAATCCCTGCTGACCCCTCAACCCCCTTCCCCTCATGAGGGAAATCAACTGCAGCATCAGAAAGAGGAGGGCAGAGTGGGTCAGCTGTGGTGTCAGAGTGGTCACTCACTACAGTCATCGCTGGCACCTTTCCTGCAAGAGTTAAGTGTCCAGATTTAACCATTTGCCAGGTAGTTACAGCTACAGATGGGAGGGGCACTTCCTCCACCCCTGTAAGGACCTGTGGACACAATTCAGGAATACATGCACAGCTATTAACACGTTCCTCCCAAGAATCAACTCCTTTAACATATGACACAGACTGTCCCATCCCTCCACACCAATCACCCTGACATGACACAACAGCATTATTAGCAATATTGCTCTCAACCCCTGCCTCGGGACATGGCACCTGCAACAAAGCATGTTTAGATGGCAACACAGCAACATTAGCATGGTCATCAGTCACATATTGCGAAAACATTCCAAATCCCAAATCAGTCCCCAGCAAAACATTGGTAGGAATATTTTCAGAGACAACCACTTCTCTTATCCCTTTACCACTACCCCAGTCAAGGTATACTCGGGCCATCAGTACCGCCGGATGGATCCCTCCTACCCCTTTAATCGACACAGTCTTGCCTGGAATAATGTCTGTGGACCCCACCAGTTCTGGACGCATGAGGGTAAGGTCAGCACCTGTATCCCTCAAACCCACCGTTACCTTGTCACCGACTGTGACTGTTTGCAGGTTGTCCATCCGGGTCATGGGGGCACGGGTGACGCACATTATGGCTGGTCCTGATCTGTTAGGCTGCAGCCCTCCTGCAGATGTCATAGAGTTTATCCTTTTCGGTCAGGTAACACTGATGTGCCCTGTCCGGTCGCAAATAAAACAGCGACGGTTATCCCCATATCCAGGTTTTGTCCCAGCCCTCCCAAAAGATGGTGAAGAAACTGCAGGTGTCTGTGCAGGGGTAAAAGTAGGTGCTCCTTCCGGCCTCCCTCCTTTCCAGGCACGCTCTGGATCAATACTTTTCCTCGCTGGGGCTGCACGGGTGACGGTGTACTTGTCTGCCAAGGTAGCTGCTTCTTGGGATGATGTAGGGTCCCGATCCAGAACCCAGACTTTTACATCCGCCGGGCAAAGAGTCAGGAACTGCTCATAAATCACAAAATGTTTTAATTTGTCAGAGGTGTCTACCTTAATCCACTGATGAAATGAAGTAGACAACTGACCCACCAGTCCTGTTTAATTGTCAGAGGCTTTGCTTTTTTGTTCCCTGAACTTTCGCCTGTGAGCTTCCGGGGTTATATTAAAGCGCTGCAATAAGGCCTTTTTAATAGCCTCATAATCTCTGTCCAATTCAGCGGGTAGGTCTGCAAAGGCACCCAGTGCTTTACCTCTAAGTCCAGGGGTTAAATATTGTGCCCACTGACTTTGCGGCTGTCCATACTGCCTACAGGTTTTTTCAAACGCCCACAGAAAAGAGTCCAGGGGCCTGATTCAGAGATGCGATTTCCACGGCACTTAGGTGCGTATATTTAAGATCCTAGAAAATTTGCAAAACTGCGCATGCGTAGTAATAGTGCAACGCCGTTTACGTAGCGGTTAGGAGTGTAAATTCGCTAAGAGCGTAAGTTTGAATCGCACGCAAGCACTTAAGATCTAAAGTGCAGCGAATCTTTAAGATCTTAAGGATTTGCATGGAAATGGGCGGGGGGAGGCAGGGAAATGAGGGAAAGTGGGCGCGGGCTGACACTTAGGATCTTAAATGAACGCTACCACGTCACTTAAGATCCCAAATGACAGCGTATAGTTAGGGCAAGTCAATGGTGGTCTAAGTTTAAGATCCACCGCTGTTTGCAAGGGGAGTGTCTGTTTATGCAGTGGGCTGGAACCTGCTAAGATCTTATCAAAGGTGCGTATATTTGCGATCTTTTCGCAATCGCATCTCTGAATCAGCCCCCAGATCCTCATCTTTATCCAGAACAGAGAACTGGTCCATATGGGGTTTGCAAACACCAGTCTCCCGGTTGTCTGGCTGGTGCTGGAGTTTTGCAAGCTCCAACTGGTGTCTTCTTTCTGCCTCATGTTCTCGTTCAGCCGCTTCTCGCTCCGCTTGTTGTTCTGCGGCTTCTCTATCCATGGCAGCCCGTCATTCTGCGGCTTCTCTATTCATGGCAGCTCGTCGTTCTGGGGCTTCTCTATCCATGGCAGCTTGCCTTTCTGCCAGCTCTGCAGCTTCTCTTTATTGAAACTGTTGGATGAGCTGCAGTGTCCGCTGGCCTCAAATATTTCAAAGCAGTTTGTAAATAGCTGTATCCACCGATGAACTATCAGAGTGCTCAGAAAGTGACAATCCAGGATTTGGCACAATGTCCACTGCAAAATCATTGTCCTCAGCACGACTCTGCTCGGTGCTCTCAGACTCTGCTAGCAACAGAGCCTCTATCAATTGGTCCTTAGTCTTTCCATGACTGGAGACTCCTTTTTCCTCACACTGTGCAATCCTTTGCCATACGTTTGTATTCAGCCGCCTTCTACATTGTACAGTAGCAAAATAAAAGAAAGAAAACCAGGGAAAGGGAGGGTAAGAAACTTGCACTGTATGTCTTCACAAACTAATAAACATTGAGTTCAGTCTCTGGTGAATTAGTTTGAAGTTCCACTAGCAGGCACCACACAAACCTAATTCACTTAAGTTCTCAAAAACAAAATATATATACCGAAATATATATCTATCCCACACGCTTACCACCAATTTGTCACGACCCTGACCTCACCTGAGGCTTTCATGACTTATCTGGGACTCAAGGGGTTAATCACAACAGCCACCTGGTCTGTTCTCCAATGCCTAATGTATCACTCCAAATATGACTTATTACCAATGAACTGCCACCACCAAGGCTATTCACATGAGGCCTTTGGTTCTCCATTCCACCAATCTAGCACAGTTATACTTTATCAGAATTATCATCAACCCAGAATGACCTCTTCTGTTACCATTCAGTAGCGTTTAATAACCGAGCTGGTCTGACACGTGAATCCGTAAGAACACAGAGACATGAACTTATTAATTGATATTTAATATGATCATAATCACAATGCTTAGTTACAGAGAATAACGAAATGGACATACAATATGCACAACAGTTTCTTATAAAATGAAAGGGGAAAACACAGAAAGACTTACACACAAGAACCTTCCAGAAATCAGGGTCACCTCTTCCATTTGGAAGTTCCATGAAGTGAACCCTGTGTATGTATCATACACACTTTTTAAAGACCAAAACCTGGTCAGAAATCTAGTTTTTATGACCCCCCTAATAAACTGATCCATTTACAAAAGGGCCCTAACCTGATCACCTTGTTCTGTCCCATTACGTTCAAGGTATTTCCATGAATCACCAGACCCTAGCCAAACAGAGGTCACGCTATACACAGATATTTCATTTGTACACATGCTATTTGATTGTATCCTGACATTTATGTTTTAGAAAAAACAACCATACCTCAAGACATCTCCATGAGGCCTGATCCAGACTTAAAAATTTTTACGTATGCAAGTGTACCTACTGTAAGTTACACACTACTAAGTATAATGCACTTCCTGTGACACTATTCTCCCACGCATATAAATTAGCTGACTTACGTGTTCAGAACCCTACCTTGATTTTTCTTTGTGTATCTCTGGGGTACATACCGCCTTGTTGTACGGATGCACGATAGATAGATAGATAGATAGATAGATAGATAGATAGATAAAGTCTCTCTGAGATTGCAGCGGAGAGGTGGTGCGGTCTCAGAGTGGCAGTTTGGGAGACCTGGGAATCTCCATGTGAGGTATGCTCTTGGTTTAGAAAGATATTGGATATGTGACCCAAAGTTGGGGCTCTATTTAGAGTTAAAGTTAGAGTTAGGACTGTTCAGCAGAGAAGCCTTGTAAGTGGCGAACAGCTTATCACATATCTGCAGATATTTGTAACTAATTCTCTGATTTTTATTTTAAAGATAGAAGTTCATGATTAGTAACTGAGTAATGGCTAGAGTGCCAGGCCATGTCTTGTTTTTTGTACAAATTCCCCTTGCCTTGTGCACCGGTCATATATATTACTTTATAAACTGATTTTGTAGCTGCCTCCA
>WWET01007726.1:16856-35401 GCA_011038615.1 Limnodynastes dumerilii | reverse complement strand
TAAGCCACAGCGTATCGGCGTCCACTCTCCCCGACACTCCTGTGCGGGCGTATTTCCCATTGATTATGCCGGCTGAAGGCTTTATTTACAAAGAGTCCAATGGCGACAGATACGTTTTCTTCATCCTAACCTTAACCTTTTCCTTCCCACAACTTAACTCTAACCCTCCCCTAAACCTAACAATTCACATCCTGTAGCTTAACCTTAACCATCTTTATGCCACATCCTAACCTAAACCTTCCCCTAGCCATAATCATTCTTATCCTGCAGCCTAACCTTAACCCTCCCTTTACTCTAACAATTCTCATCCTGTAGCCGATCTTTAACCCTCCCCTAATCATCCTCATGCCGCAGCCTAACCTCAAACCTTCTCTAACCATAATCATCCTTGTTTTGCAGCCTAACCTTAACCCTCCCCTAACCCTAACAATTCTCTTCCTGTAACCTAACCTTAACCCTCTCCTAACCATCCTCATACCACATCCTAAGCTAAACCCACCCCTAACCATAATCCTCCTCATCCTGCAGCCTAACCTTAACCCTCTCCTAACCATCCTCATGCCTCAACCTAACCTCAACCCTTCCCTAACGTTAATCATCCTTGTTCTGCAGCCTAATTTTAACCCTCTCGTCTCTGCAGCCTAACCCTAAAACATCCCTGTCCCAAAGCTTAACCTTAACACTTCCCCTCTCTGTAGCTTAACCCTAATCAAGAACAGGTACCATTTTGAAATAAGAACATTAGATATTACACCCATTCTAATTTTAGAAATATATTTTTTAAAAGCCATCGGCATTGATACAGCCGCAAATTAGCCGTCTGCTGTATCAACGTAAAAAAAACGGAATTGCCGCAGCGTAAACTTCATCCCGAAAAATACAATACAATGATGCATCAAATTTTCCCACAGTGATCATCAGGAAATCAATCAACATGTGCATAGTCTATATACATAGTTTACTAAGCTGCCGAAGCTGCTATCATCCTGGTGCTGATGTTTTATGGTTATATTTACAGGCAAAGAAACCCCTTTATAAAACCAGAGCATCAGAGGACAGAAGGTAAAGGAACATGAAGGGGAACAGTCTGACGCTGGTGGAAGAAGGGACGACTGCTCTACAGTTTATAAAGAAGAAAATCAATAGTCTCTCTCTAAATGTAGGTTTCATTATGTTGTCACTAAACTAAACCAGTTGTGTAGCCACCATGGGTGCAGTGGTTGTGGCTGCTATGGATGAGAGTGGGGCCCCTGCACCCATGGAAGAAAAGCCAGCAAGGGAAAGGGACAGCGCTACACAATCATCCTCTGGCAGTTTATCTATAGACCGCGTTTAGTGCTCAGAGGCTTCCTGTAGCCACCCAGACTAAACCTAACCTTGCCCTTACCTTAACCCACCATCTCCAGGAGCTTAACCCTAACCTTGTCCTGCAGCCTAACCCTATCCCTACTGTTCGGCAGCCTAAACTTAACCTTGTTCCGCAGCCTCACCATAACCCTCCATCTCCCACAGCCTAACCTTAATCTTGTCCTGCAGCCTAACCCTAAGCTTGTTCCATAGCCTAACCAATCCCTTACCCACCATCTCCGGCAGCCTGTTCCCGGTTCTCTCCCCGGTGTCACTAGAACATTTTTGCTATTGGCAATGGGTGAAATCGGGCCTTTTGCTTGAAGTATCCGGCAACATTAGCAAGTTTTGAAATGCAATCCTTTCTAATCGGCAGCCAAACACCTGCAAAGGCAAACCACGCTCCTCACATGCACGGCACTTTCAACAGCACCTTAACGTTTATGCACTGGCTCCATGGAAAATGGGGCGGTTTGTAAATGAAGATCATACAATGACTTAACCAAGCCCTTACTGTATGATTTTTGTACTCCCCCCCCCAACACCATTGTGTAAGCATGCTGAGGACCCTAGAGGTACACATGCGCACTAACCATTTGCGGCCATTTCCCGTTTGCATAGAGCATTAAAAGGTTATGAATGGCGAGTCCGGATCTGATTGCTGATGCGTCAGGTGATGGAGGCGCAACTTTCCCAGGGACTATAAATAAACGTGAGGCTAATCCAAACCCTCCTTGCTCCTGCTATGGTAATAGTCCTGGACCGTATTCACAGACACGTATATAAAAGTACGCAAATATACGCACCTACGTTGCAAGGAAACACCCATGACACTCCTCTCGCACGGACTGGTTTTCGGTAACTTCTGCCTCCACAGGTCACCCTTTAGTTTACGTGTGTACTTATGCGTGTAGGTTAACATGTGCGTATTTATCTAACCACGCCCTCAAATTATCATTTAAATGTTTCCCCCCGCCCACTTTCAAGTATCTTCTACCGTCTGGATAAAAATAACGCCCCTCAGTACATATGTCCCTAACTGCTGTGCCTAAAGTACTTACGTGTGTAAATACTACGTAATGTGCATGGAGAAAGTTACTATGCATGTGCAGTTAATCCGCTCCTAAAAATACGCACGCAACCACACGCAAAACGGATCTGTGAATATGGTCCCCTGTTACTATATGTAACAGATCGGTCGTCTTTAACCTGATAAGTAGAAACCAGTAATCAAGAGTCATTTATGGTTGTCGATGAGAGATGGGACTTCTCATGACACCATTACAAGTTATCATAGGTGTCCTAGTGTAAGTGTTTTTGCTTGATATGGTTGGGAGAGCAGTCTGCAGTTATCAGGGTGGACTTTAGACAATTGTTTCTGGACATTAATTGATCCGTGTTTGATGATTGGTCCATTTCAGTTTCATTTTTCTGTGTTTTCCTCTTGCAGGGTGATGACGACGCTTTCTATGTGGGTGATCTCAATGACGTGATAGAGAAACACTGGAGGTTTGTCCAGGAGCTGCCCCGGGTGAAGCCGTTCTATGCTGTGAAGTGTAACAATAGTGTCGAGGTTCTTCGGATACTGGCCTCTCTAGGAACTGGGTTTGACTGTGCCAGCAAGGTAATCACAGAACACTAAAGTGTTTTCTCTGTCATTCTCCTCAAGGGGAAAACATTTGGCAAACAGTATATTCAGTTATATTTATATCATATGGGCACCACCAGATCTCAGGATGGAAGGCTCTCCTGCCCATCTGATATATAGGTGGTCCCAGTCCATGGGGTAGATCCAGACTTAAGCACAACGGCGAATTTACGCATGCGGCATGCTTAAATTTGGCTGTTTGTCCGTTCTGGCATGCGCACGGCAAATGTTACACATCCTAACTCTGATCGTACGTAACCGGTTCATAACTACGTACAAAGGGGCGTGTCATCCCTACGCATGATACGCATGGAAAAGTTAAATCAGCTAAATTACATGCGTTCCGGAGGAGTGCATTATACTTACGCTTGCATAACTGCGCTACACGACCGTACTTAAAGGGAACTTAAGTCTGGATCTGACCCCATGTGCCTAATACAGCTGTCAAGTCAAGACAAGCAGTGGAACTGAGTAGAGAGCTCCACATTTGCTGTTTTGGGTTTGTTAATCCGTTCAACTGTTCCTATCAGTTAGGAATTTAGGGCTGGATTCATACATAAGTAAACATTTATTTTTATCCAGTATAATAAAATTCACAATAATAAAAAAGCACAATCACAAGCACTTAGAATGAGATATAATACACATGCATTGCTCAACACAAACTCTACATGGGTCCAAAGCTTCCCTATTACATGTAGAGTTTAAAAAAGTAAATAGGTGATAGAATCTAATCTCTGGGTAAAAAAGCACTAATAAAGGAAAAATGGTGAATAACCAGTTGCTTCGTGTCTTGTGCAGTTATATGTATGTACAATGTTTGGTAAGTAATCTTTCCATTCAGTTTTCTTCTCTTCTTGTAGTGTACACAGCATTTGAAGAATTGTTCTGTTTACACGTTCAACTGGGTTGCACTGAGGGTGGTAAGGAGTTGTACGAGAATGTGCAATTCCAGCCAGTTGCTGAAGTCTTTGGAAAACATTGTTTTCAAACTCTGTGTCTTGCTCATGATGGAGTTTTTCTGGATACCCAAAACGAGGAATAAAATCTTGGAAAATCTTATCTGCTGCTGTTTTCCCTGATTTGTTTCTAGTTGGGTAGGCCTGTGCAAATCGAGTGAAATGATCAACTATTACTAAAATGTATTCATAACCTCCTTTGCTGGCTTCAAGATGCAGATAGTCAATTGAAACTAGTTCAAATGGGACACTTGTCTTGATTGAGCTCATTGGTGCTTTCTCTGGAATATTTGGACATTTCTGCTTTATACATGTGCATTTCTTAGTGACATAGGGCCAGATCCAGGCCTACGCTGGCCGGCGTTACTGCGCCGGCTAGCAGCGTAAGATCGGCTTATCTATGCCCGGCGTATCTATGGCAACGCCCGATCATTGCGTCGTAGCAGCTCCGTAGTAACACTGGAGGGGGTGTCCCCCAGCATCACTACGTTCAGGTTAGTGTAGGGAGGCGTGGGGAGGGAGGGTAATGAGGCTGAGAGGGCGGCGTAGTCACTTCTGACTACTGTGCTACTGTCTTTTTCACTCAACCTATGATAAAAGGAATGTAGAAATACACCTTGAACTAAATTCTTCTCATATGTAAAGGCTTCGCCTCACTGTAGAGGAGCAGAAAGCACCTTTTGTTTCTTTCTCATTATCCTATACATAAACTGTTGGGCAGTTTCTTTATCCTGTTTATCCTAAGTGCCTGAAAAAATTCAATGCAGTTTTTTTCTCTGATATGGGAACGTAGATTTGTATAATCCCAGCGTAGTTACACTCCCTTACGCCAGCTGAAGTTAGGGTAGCTTTCAGCTGGCGTAAAGGAGTGTAAATACACTCTAAGCAGGGGGAGTGTCGGGGGAGTGAGCTGCTGTTACACTGAGTGTTAGAACGCTCAGTGTAACAGCGTAGGTCTGGATCAGGCCCATAATCCTCCACCTCATTCTGCATAAAGGGCCAGTAAAATCTCTCCCTAACTATATGGACTACTTTGCCTTTGCCTACATGTCCCATGTCATTGTGTAGATGTTTCAGCACCATACCTTTTAGTGATACTGGCAGAACCAATTGCTTTCTGTCTCCAGTCCTGTGATAAAGGAGTCCATTCTCTATTATAAGCTTGTTCCACTCATGCAATTTTTTTTACTTCACCACTCATGTTCTTCTTATCATTGTCAGTAGGGTTTTGTCCCCTAATCTTGTACCTCATCACCTCACTGATGGCCTTGTCTTCAATTTGAACAGTCCTCAAATCTCTATTAGACATGCATGGAAGTATTAATTTACTGGGCTCACTGCCATCTTCGTGATTAAGACTCAAAGCAGCCACCCACTGAGTATCATCATTGGTAACCACCCGACTTCCTTCCCAAACCGCAAATATTACTTCTGGTGGCATTGTTTCAGTGTATTCTTGAATATGATGCTGTAAATCTGGTGGTATGCTAGACAATGTGTCTGCATCTACATTAGCTTTGTCAGAGCAATATTTGACGTCAAAATGAAAGTCTGCAAGCTCTCCAACCCATGGATGGTCGACAGCATTTAGTCTGGCCGTTCTCAGCACATATGTGAGGGGATTATTATCAGTATCCACAGTGAAAGAAGGTGCATAATATAAATAATCCCTAAATCGATCACAAATTGCTCGCTTCAATGCCAGAAATTCCAGTTTACAATGTAAATTAAAATTATTCTCAGCTGGGGTCAGGGTTCTAGATCCATATGCAATGACTCGTAGTTTTCCCTTTTGATTTTGATAGAGCACTGCACCAAGCATGTCGTTGGATGCATCTGTATGAAGTACAAATGGTAGATTGAAATCGGGATATGCCAGTACTGGTGGCTGAGTTAACCTGTCCAACTTGTTAAGCACTGCTTTATGATCAGCTGTCCATTTTACTGGTGTTTTGGAGGGCAACTGTCCAGTGTTTTGATCCTTTACTAGATTTCTGAGCTTTGGGAGTTTCTTTTTTAGACCCTCTTCACTTTTTTCAACCTTGGTCTAAATAAGATCATAGAGAGGCTTGGCAGTTCTAGAAAAATCTTGTGCATAAGAACGGTAATAGGCTAGAAAGCCTAGAAGTTTTCTGACCTCTCCTACGTCATATGGTTCCTCCTCTTTTAACTGAAGCACTGTTTCTAAGTCTTTTTGATCAATCCTTATTCCTTTTCTGGAAACTAGTTGACCCACAAATCTGATTTCCCACTTAAACAGTCCACATTTCTTTGGTCTTAACTTTATGCCGTATTGATGCATCCGACAAAACACTTCTCGGAGGTCTTCAACATGTTCCTTGTGTTACTCACCGTTAGCCTGCCGGTTCTCTCCCCAATAGCGCTGCCTGTCACCTTCCGTCAGCGCTTCAGCAGCAGGTCACTTACCCGGTTCCTGGCGCTGTCATCCTGTTCCATGCCGTCAGAACGGCATGCAGCGTTCTCTCCCTCCTTACAGCGTCGCGCCGGCCGTCTTCCCTGCATACCGTCACGGGGGCGTGACGGTATGCAAATTAGCCATGTGCTGTGGTGCTGGCTTTGTGTATCTGCCGTTCTGCGTCCTGGGAGTTGCTGGATCAACTCCAATCAGCTCCCTCTGCTGCTGACCCTATCAGGAGCTGCCAGGTATTATTTAAGCGCCTCCAGCTATACCTTCCTCGCCGGTTATAGCTCCAGCTTGTCTGCCTTGCCTGCCTTTCTCTCTTTTGCTCTTGCTTCTGGTTTATCTTCTCTTTTGATTACTGAGTGCCCTCTTATCCCTGCCTGGTTCCTCCTTGCTTCCATATTGTGTCATTGCTCTATTTATTCCTTTTGTGTATTCATATTTGTATTTACCCTTCGCTCTCCTGATTGACTGTTTGTGTATCCCTTTGGGATCTCTGCTTGTGTGACTGTTGTGTGAGTCCCCTTGTTAGTTTTGTGCGTCTGTCCAGTACTGTCTGCCCCGTCGGTCTGTTCAGTGTTTCTCGTGGTTTGTCTAGTACGGTCTCTTCTGTAACTGCTTCTCCCATTTTACCCGCTGCTTCTTATCCTATTCCCGCTGACCCCATTTCCTATTCCGGGTATCCTCTAAGGTTTGTATCCTGAAGAAGTCTCATCAGCTCCAGTCTATCCCCACCACTAGGGGCTCTAGCGAATACTCCAGACGGGCGCAGGCTCTACATTCTGGTGAGTTACCCGATTCATCTTGTACCTCTTTTTCTTGTTGTGCTCATATCTGCCAGTCCCAAGGGTTCATCCTGTTTAGTACTCCTAGGAACCCTAACACCTTGAAAGTTTTGGAGTAGCACAGTACATCCTCCAGATAAGGAGAGCAGCATTCAGCTTGAATTCTCTCCAAGACATCCTCCATACATCTCTGGAATGCCGCAGGGGCATTCATCAGGCCAAATGGAATACGCATCCATTCATAAAGGCCCCATGGTGTACTGAATGCAGTGAGATGCCTTGAGTCTTCTGCCATAAACCCTTCATGGTATGCTCAGCCCTGATCAAGGATAGAAAACCAGACCACCTAAGTTATCCAGCAGCTCTTGTAATTCAAGGCAGTGGGTGATGATCTGGAATTGTTTTCTTATTTAACTCTCTTAAGTCCACACATAACCTAAGACCACCATCTTTTTATTGAACACACACTACTGGAGATGAATATGAAAACTTGAATTTCCTTATCCATTTGCTCTCCAGGAGGTTTTTGTACATATTCTTTTACTTTCTTGTAGAGAGGTTTTGGAATTGAATTGTATGACTTCTGAACAGGGGATTCATCCTTTAAATTCATTTTTAAACTTAAAGTTGGAATGCAGCCTATGTCACCTTCATCCTTTGAAAAGACATCAGATTCCTCATAAAGCATGTTTCTGGCTACTTCCTGTACTTCTGAACTTGCATTGCGGCCGGAGCTCTGAATCCAGCCCCATGTATTTAAAAAAACTCGGCGGGGCAGAAAAGCTGCTTCATCTGTGAGCTTTATTAGACCATCATTTGGTCCTGGCTGTATATGGTATGTGCTGACTAATGCACATGTTTTCTTGTTGTTAATCCCTAAATTTGTTACAATGGGATTTATTATATTGTCTTTTAACACAACAGTGACGTTATCATATAAATCAAGCAGATAGAACATACCCTGATCCTCTAGCATATACAGCTTATCATTCTGCATACATTCCACAATGTAATCAAACAGTCCTCCTTCCTTGTCATTATTGACATTAGGAACATAATCATCTGTTTCCCTTTCCAGTGACACTGCAATGTTGTTTTGCTCATCCTCAGTCAATTTGCATAGTTGTTTTTTTTAATGTCCCACACGTCTGCCAGGTGAGCTGGAGTTAGCCATACTGATCTGCCAGCTATGGCCTTTGGTCTTCCACTGCTGCCGGCTGTTGCAACTGTTTCCACTGAGTAGCCTCACCAATGGCGTCTACTCCCTCAAGTCTCTGTCCTGCGGTACTTTAATCAGCAGTCCGCAATGGCGATCTCTTTGTATTTTGGCACAAAATACCAACATTTGTATTTCACTAATCATATTATTCAAGAGTATGTTCAGGCAAATCAACCAAACATCACATTAACAACAAAAACATACATTTATATTAAATGAATGCAATATAACAGATTTGCTGTACTTTCTTTTACAATCTAAATAACTTTTTTATGTAGTATGTACTTACCAGCAGTTTATCATTTAACACAACTAAATAGGTTTCAGTTACTTCCAACTGATGATGTCTCCTCATACTAATTCACATATATCACACTATTATTATCACAAACCTTGGTTATACCATTACTCAGTTGTTTATCAGCTGCTAGTGCAGCCTATAGTGCTTTTTGTAACTGATTGGTGTCTTTTTACTGACCTGATTCAGAAAGTTATAAAGTGCACACACAGACATGTCAGCTTTGAAGACTTTCTGGTGTATTGTGAGCCAGAAAAGTCTCTAGAACATTCCAGCACTATTGCTCTTTTGCTACTCCCTGCAGCGCCCTCTACTGAATCCTCCACAACTAACACCATTTCTTAACTGCAGTACTACATACAATTATGATATAAGTTACCAACACAATAATATCATACCCTCCAACATGACCCAGTCTATTAGGTACAAAATACTCTGCTCCTCAGTTTCCAACTGTCAGTTACTATGGTAACCACCTTTGTTGAAGTTAATTCATTTAAACCAGGTGAGTGACAGTTGGAAGTTCAGGAGTGGATTAAATTGTACCTAATGGAGTGGATCATGTTGGAGGGTCTTTAATATGTAAGGGGTGATTTTTGTCACTACGTTCAGGCTGCTACACAATCAACAATAAGACAACATCCAACAAGGTCCAAAGACCCAAATGGCGGAGAACAGGGTGATGGGGTGGAGATCTTGATAATAGGCTATACAGTAAGCCCCTTCCCACCAGCAACAAGGTATGGGTCACCGCTGTAATCTTCCTCAATGCACACAGTGACACTGACAGCAGCCTCTATTCTGTACCCGGCCGGATCATAACAGCCATTCTCTGGTCGTTGCTGTAGATAGAGTGTCTGCCAGTCAGCACTGATCAGTGGGGTTTCTGGGTACTCATAAACCCTCCTGCATAAAGAATATTTTAAGGTCAATATTAAATACTTCAACCCATTGGCTTATGATACTATCACTAAAATAACCTTATTTTAATAACAAACACTTAAAATTTCTCCATTGATTTTGTTGAAAAATGCACTCTAAATAAAAATGGCTTAAATAAAGTTGATTCAGGGGCCCTAAATCTTAAGCTTCATTAGAATTCTAGTAGATCCACCATTGTACGCAAGTCAGGAAATACTAAAAATGTTGTTGATTTATGTTAACCTATATGATATGACGGATTTTATGGGGGGAAAAAAAACGAATAAAGCCTAAATATGAAAAAAGGTGTGCAAGCAATGTTAGGACATTACATGACTTTATTTTGTCTGCAGGCGGAGCTACAGATGATATTAGATCTGGGGGTACCTGCCACCGATATAGTCTATGCAAACCCCTGCAAACAGCCTTCTCACATCAGATATGCCATTAAGCGTGAAGTCACCAGAATGACATTTGACTGTGAGAGCGAACTGGTGAAAATGGCAGAGAATCACCCAGATGCTGAGTAAGTGATTACATCGTCCAGATACTGTGTTTCTGGAATATCTCTATCCTTACACAAAATCTAATCTCATATGACTCGATCAGTGCACCTTCTTTCTATTCTGTATTGCAAGACGCCCTCTCCGATCATCTACACATAATGGACTGGAACGAGACTCAGAATTCCACACCGTATCCAGACTTTCTTTGTAGGGGAGAGGAGGTCACTCTCCATCGCTCATTAGGCTGTGGGGCATGAATGATTAGGGTTAGGCTGCAGGGCATGGAAGGTTAAGGTTAGGCTGCAGGGCATGAAGGTTTAGGGTTAGGCTATGGGGCATGAATAATTAGGGTTAGGCTGTGCAGCATGGAAGGTTATGGTTAGGCTGCAGGGCATGGAGGTTTAGGTTTAGGCTGTGGGGTATGAATGATTAGGGTTAGGCTGAAGGGCACGGAGGGTTAGGGTTAGGCTGCGGGGCATGGAGGGTTAGGGTTTTTAGCTGCAGGGCATGGAGGGTTAGGGATAGGCTGATCGCATGAATGGTTAGGGTTAGGCTGTGAGACATGGAGGGTTAGTCTGCAGGGCATGGAGGGTTGGGGTTTAAGCTGCAGGGCATGGAGGGTTAGGATTAGGCTGTGGGGCAAGAATGGTTAGGGTTAGGCTGTGGGACATTTAGTGTTATGGTTAGGCTGAAGGGCATGAAGCGTTGGGGTTAGGCTGTGGGGCATGAATGGTTAGGGTTAGGCTGTGGGTCATGGAGTGTTAGGGTTAGGCTGCAGGGCATGGAGGGTTAGGGTTAGGCTATGGAACATGGAGGGTTAGGGTTCCCCTTAAGACTTTAACACATACAGAACAAGCATGGGGGTCTGGATCATGTCCAAGGTCTCGTAGAAGCCTAAGTTTTACTCATATTTTTAGGTAATGCTGTTATTTTGTTATTTTCTTTACCTTTCTTTGACAATGACTCATGTGCCTTGTGCCCCACAATTCAGATTACTGCCTCCAGGCAGCTGAAGTTGTTTGACGTCTTTACATAGTTCAGTTCTATCACATGTTAAGGCAGTTTCAGTGTTTTATTTTTGGCTACTATTTAGTGTTCAACTTAGAAGGTCAGACCCCACCTTTTCTGGATATACTGGTCATTTTTAAGGGAAAGGGATGGGGATATAGGAAGGGGGAGTGTTGCCTAATAGCAAAAAATTACTTCTAAGTTCACTAACAAATACATACGTGTATACATAGAGCGGGCCCAGATGAAGCTTTCTCTGCCATGATGCTTATCTCGCGGCATGGTGGGGAAGCTAGAATGCAGCCCATTAGTAAATCATTAAAGATGCTGGTTTTCTGCAGACATCAGACAATGGAGCTGACATTACCCATTCAATTCACAGGATGAGTTATACACTCATTTTGTAGGACGTTGAATGGGTGATGTCTGCTCCATTGTTTGATCTCTGCAGGAAGCCGGTAGCTGCTAAATGATAAGTAAACAGCTTTTTCATTGATTTCTGAAGCCCTATTCAACTTTCCCCAGCAGGTGGGCCCATTATGCATGCAATTTAGCATGTATGGAGACTTTTTCCTGTTTTTGGGAAAAGTTTAACTGGGTACCACTGTGCATACATACATGCATACATGCATACATGCATACATGCATACATGCATACATGCATACATGCATACATGCATACATGCATACATGCATACATGCATACATGCATACATGCATACATGCATACATGCATACATGCATACATGCATACATGCATACATGCATACATGCATACATGCATACATGCATACATGCATACATGCATACATGCATACATGCATACATGCATACATGCATACATGCATACATGCATACATGCATACATGCATACATGCATACATGCATACATGCATACATGCATACATGCATACATGCATACATGCATACATGCATACATGCATACATGCATACATGCATACATGCATACATGCATACATGCATACATGCATACATGCATACATGCATACATGCATACATGCATACATGCATACATGCATACATGCATACATGCATACATGCATACATGCATACATGCATACATGCATACATGCATACATGCATACATGCATACATGCATACATGCATACATGCATACATGCATACATGCATACATGCATACATGCATACATGCATACATGCATACATGCATACATGCATACATGCATACATGCATACATGCATACATGCATACATGCATACATGCATACATGCATACATGCATACATGCATACATGCATACATGCATACATGCATACATGCATACATGCATACATGCATACATGCATACATGCATACATGCATACATGCATACATGCATACATGCATACATGCATACATGCATACATGCATACATGCATACATGCATACATGCATACATGCATACATGCATACATGCATACATGCATACATGCATACATGCATACATGCATACATGCATACATGCATACATGCATACATGCATACATGCATACATGCATACATGCATACATGCATACATGCATACATGCATACATGCATACATGCATACATGCATACATGCATACATGCATACATGCATACATGCATACATGCATACATGCATACATGCATACATGCATACATGCATACATGCATACATGCATACATGCATACATGCATACATGCATACATGCATACATGCATACATGCATACATGCATACATGCATACATGCATACGGATCAATCATGCTTTGGGGTTGTATTGCTGCCAGTGGCACAGGGAACATTTCACGAATAGAAGGAAAAATGGATTCAATAAGATTCCAGCAAATTTTGGACGCTAAGTTGATGCCATCTGTGAAGAAGCTGAAGTTAAAGAGAGGTTGGCTTCTACAAATGGATAATGATCCTAAATACACCTCAAAATCCACGGTGGATTACATCAAGAAGCATAAACTGAAGGTTGTGCCATGGCCTTCACAATCTCCTGACCTCAACATAATTGAAAATCTATGGATAGACCTTAAAAGAGCATCACAGTGTGTCACAGAAAGCCCAGGAATCTCAAAGAACTGGAAGACTTTTGTAAGGAAGAATGGGCAAAGATACCTCAAACAAGAATTGAAAGACTCTTGGCTGGCTACAGACAGCGTTTACAAGCTGTGATACTTGCCAAAGGGGGAAGTACAAGGTATAAACTCTGCAGGGTGCCCAAACTTTTGCAGAAGCCATTTTATGTTTTCTGTTATTTTGAAAGTGTAAATGATGGAAATAAAACCAAACTTTTTTTGACATGTTATAAGAATGTCTAATCTGTAATTTGATGCCTGTTGGAGATTTTTCCATCTTTCCTTGGCTTCTTTTTGCACATTGAAATGAATTTTGGCCTGGGGTGCCCAAACTTTCGATCCCCACTGTACATACACACAGTAGATACATACATACATACATACGCTTAGTACACACACACACACACACACACACACACACACACTACATACAGCACATACATACACACAGTACATACATACATACATACATACATATATATATATATACATACATACATACATACATACACACAGTACATATATACATACATACACACATACACAGTACCATACATACTGTACATACACACACACACCTACACACACACCTACACAGTACATGCATACCTACATACACACAGTACATGCATACCTACATACACACAGTACATGCATACCTACATACACACAGTACATACCTGCATACAGCACATATATATACATACATACATACACAGTACCATACATACTGTACATACATACATACATACATACATACATACACACACAGTACATTCATACACTTTAGATTTTCTGTTCCTGACCTGCTCCCCAACACAGCAAGCCAGCATTGCGGTTCCCCTAATACAGCTTATCGATGGGACTCATCAGAGTTGCACCACTGATGTATCGGGTAATTCACCTCATAATCCATTTGGAGGTTTACTGTCTCTAGGTTCTGCATAGTCAGTGGAGTACATGTGAGTTTAAGTCTACACTTCATACAGCTTGATCAACAATGTCATTCCAAACGTGTATATGTCTTCCCAACTGTCTGTCCAATAATGCTGCCTCTACTTCCTGGCCTTTGTGGACAGGCATAAAGTATTAGAAAAATAAAGTTAGAGCAGAGGATTGCGGGAGATTGTTGGGTTCACTGTTTCATATATCGTATTTTGTCAAATTAGATCTAATGTGTACCTTATATTTAAAGTTAAAATTCAAAAAATGCAGGAAAACAAAGTATATTTATTATACAGAAAAAAAACACAAAGATAATATGTGTAATAAAAATATGAGGTCAGTGCTCCTGAATAAAGTCTTAGAAGAAAAATAACATAGACAACTAATTAACATTTAAAAAATAACTGTGTGTTAGCTCTTAATTTAAAAACATATATATTTATATGACCCAATATAGGGATTCTCATTCTTAGAGTTAGAACCACCAAGGCCTTGACGGCGGCTGTTGGCTTATCATATATTTGCAAATATGTGTAACGGACACTTCAGCATTTTATTTTACAGATAGAATGGTATAGTGAACAGAGACTCGGCCGCACCAGTATATAAATAATCACATACAATATCCAGTTCTCAAGGATTAGGTGCTATCCTGGACCCTATATCTAGATAAGGGGGCTGATTCAGAGATGCGATTGCGAAAAGATCGCAAATATACGCACCTTAGCTAAGATCTTAGCAGGTTCCAGCCCACTGCAAAACCAGACACTCCCCTTGCAAACAGCGGTGGATCTTAAACTTAGACCACCATTGACTTGCCTTAACTATACGCTGTCATTTGGGATCTTAAGTGACGTGGGAGCGTTCATTTAAGATCCTAAGTGTCAGCCCGCGCCCACTTTCCCTCATTTCCCTGCCTCCCCCCGCCCATTTCCATGCAAATCCTTAAGATCTTAAAGATTCGCTGCACTTAAGATCTTAAGTGCTTGCGATCGATTCAGACCTACGATCTTAGCGAATTTACGCTCCTAACCGCTACGTACATGGCGTTGCACTATTACTACGCATGCGCAGTTTTGCGAATTTTCTAAGATCCTAAATATACGCTCCTAAGTGCCGTGGAAATCGTATCTCTGAATCAGGCCCAATATGTACAAAACAGGGAAAAAAGGGGGTATACCTTGAATTAGTACCCCCACATAAGGACTCTTATAGATGCACTCTAATATAAATATAGAGACAAAATCACATTAAAGATTTAGGCTTTAATTAAACATGATTAAAATAAAGAACATGAATGGGCGAACATGTAGAAACAAAACAGAAGCATATCATAGTGTGCAGCTATGCTGCTGAAACATAGGAATACACACAAGGGCCCTTGACAAAGCCTCGTTCTGGGCGAAACGCGCGTCGGGTGTCCGGTCTGGTAGCGGCCATTATTTGTTTACGTGTGTGCACCGACTATTACATCTTGAATCTTCAGCTACCAGCCCTTGTTTTCTTCCAGTCGGGGAACGCTGTGTGTTTGAACAGCCAGAGTAGGGCAAGATACGGGCACTGTTAAGTGCCAAGCGTGCCCTTGCGGCCACTATACCCACTATAGGGATTCCTTCCCTTAGCTAGTTTGCGGTGGTCCCCAGGTGGTATATGTAATCTTTGATTTTATGTGTATTTCTATGTTGTAGCAGCATAGCTGCACACTATGATATGCTTCTGTTTTGTTTCTACATGTTCGCCCATTCATGTTCTTTATTTTAATCATGTTTAATTAAAGCCTACATTTTTTATGTGATTTTGTCTCTATATTTATATTAGAGTGCATCTATGAGTCCCTATGTGGGGGTACTAATTTTAGGGTGCACCCCCTTTTTCTCATTTTGTACATATTATCTAGCTATAGAGTCCAGGAGAGCACCTAATCCTTGAGAATTGGATATTGTATTTGATTATTTATATACTGGTGCAGCCGAGTCTCTGTTTACTGTGTTGTCTTCCAATTTTTATGAAAATATGTTGTACTTAAATGTGCAGTAATTTGCTGATGTACTACCAGTAAATCGTTCATATTTGAAGAAATTCAAATTAAAGATATGTTTTTATCAATGGAGCATTCATGATTCTTTGGTTCTGTTAAGTGTGCGCTCACAAATGGCTTTCTGCAACATATGACTCCTCCCATTTTTGGGCGTTGCCATGTTTTTCTCTTAAATTTTTGTGACTTTCTCCTAAGCCATACTGAGCTGCACCTTAGTTTTTATGATTAAAGGTGTTGTTTTATTACATCAATACTTTGACTATCCTCTATTTTTTCACAACTTGTTGCGGTCCTCTGTTCCCCTTTTTCCTTTCCTGTTTTGAGTCTATTTACAGATGTGCACATCACTGACAAACATCTAAATTTGCGTCTACATATAAATTTCAAGGTTCCCTTTGTACCCCACTGTTTCTGGTGGGGCGCCTCTAGGTATGTGCCACATTTGTCTAATGGGAAATTTGCTTCTGATCATTATGTTAAATCTGGTTAGATATGACATACAAATACTGCAATGTTATATTATAATTAGCTGAAATAATTACAATGCAGCCATATATCTTGTTTTTTCTTTCTATCTGGCAGGTCATATAAACTGAAGTGTGGGTCAAAGGCATTAATCTGGCTGCACACTACACATGTCCAGTGTATGAAAGAACTGACTGAATAATAATTCAGTCTGACTGACCAATGGGGTTGCCACTATACCAAAACTATTAGGATGGGTGCAGGATGGGAAGGATATCGTCCCAATATCCCAATTATCGGAGTGTTTATCAGGACCCATGGTGTGCTTTACCGCTGAGAATGGCCTTTTAAGACAGGGCGGTTTTGGACACCCTGTTTCCAACCGATTGTTGCTTCCCCGCCGGATCGAGGGAATCGAAGATCCCAGGAAGAATCCCTAGGGCCGACTGGTAAGTATTTCTCCAATCCTTATCCTCACCCTCCCCTTCCATTACCCTAATCCTAACCCTCCTTTCCCCTTCTATGCTGGATCTGCTCCCCTTAGCCTAACCCTAAGACTTCCCCTTCTATGCCGGATCCCCTCCCTGCAACCTAACCCCAAGACTCCCCCAACCATTAGCTGTCAGCTGTCTGTATTTTCAAAAATCTGTCTTTCGTAGTCGCAAACAGAACCCATGGACATTCTATAGTATATGACCAGCTTTACTTCTTCTTAGTAAACACCACATATTTTCTTGTAATCTCTTTAAAGCTGACAGCCAATCAGATGAGTAAGTAAAACATGAAAATTACTAAAATAAGCATGTGTGTCTATAGTCACATGTCTCAGTGGACCAGAAACTGGTTTCACCACATCTTTTAAGTGTTCTGTGCTTATGTTCCAGGCAACAATTATGAGTAGCGATATGCTAATAATATTGCATTATTAACCAATGTTTACTGCTAGTGAAATGTCACTGGCAAATATTTTAATGTTATTTAATGAGGTATGTTACTTCCAAAAAGACTTAGGCAGCTTGTAGCGTACCAGCTGCTGAACTGCATGAGTCAGCAAGCCCTGCCAGCCACTGGTATCATCTATAGTACAAAATGTCAAGCAAAGCTTCTCTTTCTACAAAATAAACTGTATTACTTGATGAACCACCAATTACCGGACACATCTATCTTTGTGTTTTTTTATTTTTTTATTTAATGCCAACTGAGTTAAATGCTTCCAAGCAACACTCTCTGTTACTTGGCAACATTTAGTGAATTAGCTTTTTCATTTGGGATCCTTGCCACAAAAAAAAGAATTGATTTGCTAAATTGAATAACACTCACTTACGCTGATGCCATGTGCCCTTTTAAACTGGCATTGAACTCGGTGGAAAATTAATGAAAATAAATCGTAGTACCCTTAAAAAATATACTGTTTTTTAAACATTCAAAGTACTATTTTGATTTGCTGCACTCATATTCTATAATGTGTTTCTAATCATCCATCCACAGCCTACAGTGTCTGGGAATCCAGATCACACAATAAATGACCATTTGGTAAGATATCGCTTTAGTGTTTACGGGCCTGAGCTGATCGGCATATTTACCCATTCCGTTTTGGAAACGCCGCAGCTGCCGCAGGACCCGCACCAAGGGAAAGGTGAGTAACCTCTCCAGGGTTAGGGTCAGGCTGCAGGGAAGGGAGGGTTAGGGTCAGGTTGCAGGGGAGGGAGGGTTAGGGTCAGGCTGCAGGAGATAAAGGGTTAGGGTCAGGCTGCGGAGAAGGGAGGGTTAGGATCAGGCTGCAGGGAAGGGAGGGTTAGGGTCAGGCTGCGGGAGATAAAGGGTTAGGGTCAGGCTGCGGGAGAGGGTGGGTTAGGGTCAGGCTGCGGGGAAGGTTAGGGTAATGGAAGGGGAAGGTTAGGGTAATGGAAGGGG